>OZ023210.1:52810950-53050950 GCA_963995525.1 Escarpia spicata | reverse complement strand
CTTCTAAGCTTATTCAAAACAATTTGGGAACAAGAAAAAGTACCAAAGACGTGGAAACAAGGACTGATTGTTAAAATACCAAAGAAAGGTAACCTTACAGAGTGCGGAAACTGGAGAGGTATTACTCTAATATCTGTCCCTAGTAAAGTGTTCGGAAGAGTGATAATAGACAGAATAAGAGATGGAGTTGACAACAAGTTGAGAGATGAACAAGCAGGTTTCAGAAGAGGACGAAGCACAGTTGAGCAGATATTCATCCTTCGAAACATAATAGAACAGGTAGTGGAATGGCAAGCAACGCTATATGTAACTTTTGTAGACTTCGAAAAGGCATTTGACTCTGTACACCAAGAGAGCCTTTGGGAAATCATGGCGAGCTATGGAATCCCATACAAGATAATCAGAATGGTCCAGATTTTGTACGAGGACAGTGAATGTGCAGTGTTAGATGAAGGTGAACAATCTGAGTGGTTCAAGGTAAAAACTGGAGTTAAGCAAGGAGACGTAATGTCCGGATTTCTTTTCTTGATGATAATCGACTGGATAATGAGGAAAACAACTGAAGAAAACAACACAGGGATAAGATGGAGATTCATGTCAAAACTTGAAGACTTGGACTTTGCAGATGACATTGCGCTTATGTCATCAAGTTACAGACACATGCAAGCAAAGGCAACAAAAATGAATGCATTCGCATCAAAAACTGGCCTAAAAATCAATAAAAAGAAAACTGAAGTACTGAGGATCAACAGCAAATGCAACAACAGAATAGAGATTGATGATCAACAACTGAATGAAGTAGAGAAATATACATACCTGGGCGCAAACGTCAGCAAGCAAGGAGGAGGGGATGACGATATTAACAACAGAATACGAAAAGCAAGGACATCATTCATGAAACTCAAGCAGATATGGAACTCAAATGTGTACACATTAAAAACTAAACTCAGATTATACAATACTCTGGTCAAATCAGTGTTACTGTATGGATGTGAAACATGGAAAGTAAACAAATGCGACAAAAAAAAACTTGACATTTTCCATTTCAACTGTCTCAGAAGAATTTTAAAAATTAGATGGCCAGTAATAATTTCGAACAAAGACATTGAGAACATAACAGCAGAAGAGAAGATCAGCACAGAAGTACAGAGAAGAAGGTGGAATTGGATCGGGCATGTGCTGAGAAAGAAGGCCCAAAACCACTGCCTGACAGCACTGACATGGACGCCGGAAGGAACAAGAAAAGTTGGTCGACCAAAAACAACGTGGAGAACCACAGTGGAAAAAGAACGGAAGCAACTGGGCTGGGCAACATGGAGCAAAGCCAGACACATAGCCGTTGACAGGGCGAGGTGGCGGAGTCGCACAGCAGCCTTATGGGCCACAAGGCCCGAAGAGGATAGGTAAGGTAAGCAATATGGCATTCTGAAATTGTCTGAGTTTTTATATATGACCCATTAGTGTTAGTATTTAGTTTAGGGCTAGTAAGGGAGCGGTCATTATTCACCACGCTCAGCTATAAAACATTATTATTGGGATACGTGTGTGCAATACAAATTTAAATATCAAGTGCTCAAAAAGCTGAACACACTCCTAATTACATCGTCACAAAAACCCTGGCGAATTATATGAATTCTTTTTCATTATGGTTTAAACAAATTATTAGTCATGGGCAGAATACTCTGAAGATGTATTTGTATTACTGCTTACAGGACACCGGCTTGAATATGATGCGGAATCGGCCAGCAACGAAGAAGGGTGTATTCTCTGCAGAAAGGATGAAGGATGCTGTTCGTGATATAATTGAAAATCAACGGTCCACGAGAAGAGAGGCGAAGGATTTTGCTATACACCGAGCTACACTTGGTCGTTATATGAAAGACGTCATGAAGAGTGTAAATACTGAAGACCGATGCTACAAGAAGTCGTTTGTTACTAAACAGGTAGGTCTATGTATAAATTGTATAATTAAAGTGAATTAATTGTGTGTTTGGATCTTTATATAATCGTACGCACGTAGTGTCTACATATGTACATACATGTGTACGTACATGTGTATGCACATGCGTACGCACTAACAAGATTTAACAAGATTGAACAAGATTGCCATCCAGAGAATTAACTCTAGATGGCGGGTGGACAAGGAAGCCCTTTGGCTTATCGAGAGTCCAACCCTTTTATATATGTGTATCCCGCCCTTCTGAGGTATGTGTCGATTTTATTTTAAAACATATTCATACAACTAGCACCCACACAATCATCAGATAATCTGTTCCATTAATTCACAGTCCTTTGTGAAAATGAGAACTTTCTTACGTCTAATCTACACTGCTCCTTTACTAATGTAACTTCATGTCCTCTAGTCTTTCTATCTTTCTTAACTGAACAAAACATATTTCTATCATTATTTTCATAACCATTCAATATTTTTAAACACTTCTATCTGATCTCCTCTCAATCTCCTGGTCTCTAGTGTTGTTAAACCACATTCTTTTAGGCGTTTTTCATAACTAAGATCCCTCAGTTTTGGTATCATTTTTGTCGCTCTCCTCTGTACTCTTTCTAATATATCTATGTCCTTCTTGCGGTATGGCATCCACGCTTGTATACAATATTCTAAATGAGGCCTAACTATTGTTTTGTACAGCGGTATTATTAGTTCTTTTTCTTTATATGCTATATTTCGACTAATCAATCCAAGGATTTGACTTCCTTTTGAAGCTGCAATTCCACACTGCTCTGAAACCTTCATGTCAGCACTAATTGTCAACCCTAAGTCTTTTTCTTTTACAGTAGTACTTAGTATAGTTCCCCCATTGTATATTCTACATATTTTTCCCATGTCCTGTGTGAAGGCATTTACATTTCCCAAAATTGAACAACATTTGCCACTTTTCAGACCATACGTACGCTTTTCAGACCTAACGTACGCATGTCTATCCGTCTATCTGTTGATTTGATGTTCTGTATGTCTACTGCTTGCAGGTGTTTTCCAATGCTGAGGAGGAAGTCTTGTCAACGTACCTGATCACATCGTCGAAGATGTTTCATGGTCTAACTCGGTCTGACACTAGGCGACTTGCATACGAGTACGCTGCACGAAATGGAAAGACATGCCCATCTCCATGGCATGACAATAAAATGGCGGTATTGGATTGGTTGTATGGTTTTTCTTAAGCGCAGACACGAACTCGGTTTGCGGATGCCAGAGGCAACTAGTTTATCAACGTAACAAATGTGTCTAAGTTCTTTGACAATTACGAAAGCGTTATATGTAGGCATTCATATGAACCGCGCCAGATATGGAACGTAGATGAAACTGGTCTAACAACCGTTCATTAACCTAGTAAACTGTTGACCCAAAATGAACTTAAACAGGTTGGTCAAGTAACTTCCGGTGAACGTTGCACCCTTGTCACTCTCTGTTGCTGTATAAATGCTGTTGGTCAAGCGTTGCCCCTGCTTATATATTTCCACGCGTAAAATTCTGTGATCACATGATAAACGGGGCTCCAAATGTAAGTCTGGGTCTTGCCACCCAGTCTGGATGGATGAATTCTGAATAATTGTTCCCTATGGTACTACGTCACTTCATTGAGCACATGGGTGTATCTGTAGCGAAACCCGGAGTTCTAGTCATGGATAACCATGAAAGCACATTTCTGTAGAAGTGGTGGAAATGGCGCGACAAAATGTGTTGTCTATTGTCGCGTCCCCCTCATTGCAGTCATCGAATGCAGCCCTTAGATGTTGGAGTGTGTGGGCCCTTTAAACGGTACTTCAACACGGTATGCGACTCTCTGATGCTCTCACATCTGGTAAGACAATCACGATTTATGATGTTGCGGAACTGAGTGGGCAAGCGTTTGGCAAAGCGTTCTCACAGTGCAACATAACGTCAGTATTCAAAGCAACCGGCATCTCTTCCATGAACAGGAATATATTCCCCGACGATGTGTTCCTGTCGGCGGCTGTCACTGACAAATGCGTTGATGTGAATACACCTGAGACAGCACCATCTACTAGTCAAGGGTCACAAGCGCCATCGACCAGTCAAGGACCACCCGAGTCGATCACGTGAGAGGCACACTTTTGAGGACACATTGCCATACTCGACGGCAGCACCACGAAAAGCAACTGCAACACAAGGGAGAAAACGAAAATCTGCCATCATCACCGACACTCCTGAAAAGGAAGATATACTAAACAGAAGAAACGTAAACAATGTCACAAAACCGAAGAGGGCGAAAAAAGTGCTTACCGTTCGCACAGGACAAACACAGTGATCTGGACGCGAGCAGGCCAGGAACAGGATACACAAACATCGACAACGGCAGGCAAGACGAACAAGACATACAAGACACGGACATGGAAAATGACAAGAACAATAAAATTAACATCATGGGGATCTCCACCTCCAGAAAGACGAATATGTAGTTGTGTCATACGCTGGCAAAAAGACAGTCGTTCATTACATCGGCTTGGTGTTGGATGAGGAAGGTGATAACGGAGACATTGAAGTTCGCGTCATGCGGAAGGCACGCAAGATAGACAATGCCTTTGTAGATCCAGTTGTCGAGGACATTCATGCTGTGTCTGTAACTTCAGTAAAGGTAGTGCTTCCCAGACCGGTAGAATATAAATGTCCTACCAACAGAACTAAAAAAATAAAGCAGTTTTCTGTAAACCTTGAACACTACACAGGGTTCGCACGGATCCCCGAAAACCCTTAAAAACTCTTGAATTTAGAAATTACGTTCAAGGGTACCCAAAAACCCTTGATTATCACCCGTTTTCAGAATAAACCCTTGAAAACCCTTTAAAATGCATGTTTTTGCTTTAAATGTGCAATTAAGCTATTATATCTCAGCCGTGTCATTGTAATAGAAATGATTTAATAAGTGCGAAAGTAAATGTGCGATTCAAATTCAACGTCGGAACGTCAAAACTAAAAGGCAATTGACAAAACACGAGGAGTGAGTCCAAGTGACCAAGAATTATATTAATAATTATCCACTAGATAGCGCCATAAGTACCGATCATACGGGTAACGCTACATACGGGTATTAAGTTGCCATTTTGGAAAGCGACAAAAGCGTGTTCGTTGAAAATATTATCGGTCGATTTGAATTTGCATTACGATGGCTCCCGAGAAAGGAAACTGTAAATTTAAAGATGAATGGTTGGCAATCGCGGAATACAAAGAATGGGTGTGACGAGACCCGACGGGAAACGTTCGTTCTGCGCGATGTCGATTTTGCGCAAAATCCATCAACATCGGGAACGGAGGTCGATATAGCCTGGACAGTCATGTTAAAAGTGCGACGCACAAGAACAGCCTGTCCGCGAAACACAATTAGCAACTGCGCCGCATGCTGGCTAGTGCTACACCAGGAACATGTTTAGTTCGCCAGTTGAGTGAGAAGAAGTGAGAAACCTGAAAAGACTAATGTGACACTGATAGCAACAGTATATAATGAACGTTATAATAGGTTATTGTTTCTTGATTCATTTACTGTATGTAATAAACAGGCAGTTAAAACTTAAGCATCTTCGTCAAGATTGATTTGTTATTTGAATGTTTGGCTAATGATCCCCCTCATTGTTATAAGGCTAAGGGTCCTGTGATTGATTGTTTATTTGCTTCATTCATTCCTGAAATGTGTGCTTGCTTGATTTATTGATGTGTAACCGATCTTTTCAATGGCCGGTTGATTACTTGTAAACCCCAGGGACTGGTCCGGTAAAAATGGGGCTGAAAAACGAAATAAATAACTGAAATATACACCCTTGAAAATGGCGTTTTTATGTCAAAAAAAACCTTGAATTTAATTGTTAGTTGTCTGTATGAACCCTGCTACTACATCAAGTAGGTTGAGGCGGTACGATAGGTAAAACACAGTTTGCAGGTTACTTGGGGTAACAAAACAAATTGGGCAGTTGGTATGCCTGACATTTAGTGTTTTCGATGAAAAGCTACACTTAAAGCATGACTAATTTCCAGTATAAGGTATGTTAGATAAAGTGCATACTATGTACCACACATGTTTATTGTAATAACAATTATATGTTCAACGCATAAGTCTGTTTTAAATGTAACATTGGTATTCTGGCTCAAGGGACCCCTCATAGTGGCTCAAGGAACCCCACGAATGTTCTCTGTTTTCGGGAGAATTGAAGTTATTTACGCGTTCGCCGATTATAACGTTTTATAAACCTGACGTCATGTTATATAGTTAGTCATCACAGAGGAAATGTGTGAGTCCAGCCCGGATTCAGCTGGAGTCACTGTCAGTAATTCGAGTGTTTTTCGCAGGTTAATTGTCCTACAGTCCTGCTGCTCCTACAGATGATGGCAACAAATCTGAGTAGTCCCCTGCAGACAGTCGTGTAGTGGTATGTGTTTGTTGTAATTTGCAGCTTAAGTGTGGAATACTGAATCCAGTGCCCAACCAGAACTTCCCAGTGAAAGCTACAGGTGGAAACCAACTCCTTAATTCAAACTGGAAAAACACCACACATATTTGCATTACTATTGTGGTATCTGGCCTGGGCGGCTTTTGCCTTACAGAGGAACGGCTTACCACAGGGAAATGTCCTCGCACCGCTACTCTTCAATATATACATGAATGCTCAACCCATCCACCAGAACACCTCTCATGAAGCTGTCGGAGTATAGTGACACCAACCAACTCCAAGCAAACTCAACAAAGACATACGTGAGCCTTTTCCACCAACGCAATCCGAATGCGCTAGACAGCTGAAGATCAGTAATAAAGTAGCTTCCTTCCGTGAGGCAATGGAGCCAGAGCCACCCTGGCGAACATGTGGTTATCTAAATATCTATGCTAAAAAAGCACCCTCCTTGCGGGGAAATGGTACTGCTTAAATTCGTGCCTCTTATGTGGTGAACGACAACAATAGGTTTGTAAGCACCCCTGGTGATTATGTGGTGAACTACATAACTAGGTCAATGACGTCTATAAATAAGTCAATGACATCATATATTAGGTTATTGCGCATGCGCTATGTTGGTTTTTCTTGAGGTTACTGCTTACATTCGTGCCTTTTGTGTGGTGAACGACTAAAATAGGTCTGTAAGCACCCCCTGGTGTTTATGTGGTGAATTATTTACTCAGGTAAATTCTTATAATTTTAGCCTATCAACGTGTGAGCGTCGTAAATTATTACTAGTTTAGTCTATCATCAAGGACATTTTCTTACTTTAATGCGTGGGTGTAGTAAATTGTTGCTAATTAATGCGTCGTGAAGGAAATTTCTTAGCATTTATCGTTTCAACTCTATAGACTTGTATAATTTTCTTATTTTAATGCATGGGTGTCCTAACTTCGTGCCATTTTAGTGCATCAGCATGGTAGCATCATAACATATTTAACGTTTCAGTGCTTTAGTATGGCAGTCTTTTAGTAATTTAATACTTTGCCGACGTAACTTCCTAACATTTCAGCGTTTCAGCGCAATAACCTTTTATCATTTTCGTAGTTTAGTGCGTCAACGTGGTAACTTCGTAACATATTTAACATGTTATCTTTTCAACACGGAACACTTGTACAACATTCTTACTTTAACGCGTGAGCGTCGTAAATTCGTGTAATTTTAGTGCATCATAATGGTAGCATCGTACATCTTCGCCAGTCTATCGTCATATCCATATATGTAGATCTGTGGGATTGCGGCTCACGCGAGTCACGTTACTGGTCTCGCTCTCCGGCATGTTTATGCGCACTGTTTGATGCGTTAATAAATGTTCTTTGCTGTTCGTTGATATACTAGTTGTCTATACTGGCGTGGTGGCAGCGGTGCTGTTCGCAGTGTACCCTAAGAAACGCCTCACAAGTGACACTCGTAACTATAGCCAAACAAAAGGCACAACGAGACAGAGTACGTAAGTTACACTGGCAAAGCTTTGAACCTTTATAAACCGGAGCGTCAGTCACTGTCATGGCACAGAGAGCACCGAAGCAGTGGTCACTCTCAAAGCATGAAACTCTGACGTCGTTTGAGAACTGGCGACAAAATATACAATACACACTATCGCTAGACGCCAATTTCGCGACATTTTTGCTTGACCAATCCGAATGGAAAAAGAAGACGAATTCCACCCCGTTGCGGGGTCTAAGCGATGATGACGAAAACGTCCCTGCGGCTAGTCGGCGTACGGCCACACAAAAGGTCACGCACCTTGACCTAATGCTTGGCCAACTCGCCAATTTCTGTCCCGTTATATCGAGGAATACAATCGTAAAGAACTCTGTTTCTATAAAATCAATCTGGCAAGCAATACGCTTACATTTCGGCTTCCAATCCTCGGGCGCACACTTCCTCGACTTCGCCGAAATCAAGCTGGAGGCGGACGAAAGTCATGAAGATCTCTTTCAGAGATTGATGGCTTTCGTCGAGGACAACCTGTTGGCCGTGGGAGGTGGCATATCTCACCACCTGGAGTTACCGTCGTCAAACGAGGACATATCCCCGTCGTTGGAGAACATGATCGTCCTCCAATGGCTCAAACTAATCCACCCTGAGCTACCCCGTCTAGTGAAACAACGATACGGGACAGAATTACGCAGCCGAACACTCGCAAGTCTGAAACCCGAGATATCGCAAGCATTAACTTCTCTCCTTGATGAGCTAACCGCTATCTCCGAAATAAAAGTCATGCGACAATCAACCACCAACCAACGGTCTGGCTCTTCTCAATCTCGTCGATATCAACGTAGTGCAAGCAACCCAACCACTCGGCGAGCCAAACAGTGTCCACTGTGCAAGCAAGCGGGTCGTGCCAGCTACGAGCACTACCTGAGCGAGTGCAGGTTCCTACCTGAGAACGACCGGTTGTACCTATCCAAAGCGCGCAATATAATCGGAGTTGACTGCGACGACGGCTCGGATGATGAACAGTCAGCTGGAGACGGAGACTGCACTGGCGACGTGTCGACCGTGGCATGTCGTGTGAACTCAAAACAGTCGCCATTTTTCAAGTCATTTTACCGACATCATCCATTACGACTCACACTAGACACCGGTGCGGAGACAAACATGATCAGAGAGGCAGTCGCTAAAAGCATCGGAGCTAAAATCGGCAAAAGCTCACAGCTAGCGAGGCAGGCTGATGGTGTTACTCCGCTGAACGTTATCGGAGAAACACACCTGACCTTGTCGCGCGACGGAACTGACCTCCAACTCGATGCGCTAGTTGTTGCAGATCTCGACGTGGACGTACTCGCGGGCACGCCGTTCATGTCTACCAATGACGTATCCGTTCGTCCTGCCAGACACGAGATCACAATCGGTGAAACCACTGTCATACAGTACGGTCTCCAAACGTCAGGTAACGAGCAATATCACACCGTACGCAGGGCTCACGCATACGTGCTGCACGCACCCTCGCCATCTACCACGGTTTGGCCGGGTGAGTTCGTAGAGCTCCAGTTGCCCACGGCCCTAGACGACCAGACTCTGGCAGTCGAGCCACGCAGCTCTCCACACAACGAAGGTTGGCCAAAGCCTGGAATCATTGAGGCCGTCGGCAACAAAATACGACTCGTCAACACGTTGCCCAGACCACTAAAGCTGCCTCGCCACGAACACTTTTGTCAGGTGCGTCACACTGTCGCGTCACCGACCTGTGACACCGAATCTGAACCCGCTGTGAAGACTCGTAACATTGCCCACACCACTGACCTCTTCTCTGAAGCTATAGAGTTGGACTGCGACAAACAACTACCCGAGAGCATGCGAGGACAGTTCCGCAGTCTACATCAACAACACGACTCCGTTTTCAACCCGAGCATCGTGGGCTATAATGGACATGCGGGGCCTTTCACGGCAGTCGTCAACATGGGTCCGGTCCTGCCTCCTCAGCGCAAAGGAAGATGTCCTCAATACGCGCGCGAAAAACTGACCGAACTGCAGGAGAAGTTCGACGAGCTGGAGGCGGTTGGCGTGTTCCAACGACCGGAAGATGCCGGAATATCCGTCGAGTACCTGAACCCATCGTTCCTCGTTCGCAAGCCGAATGGAGGATCGAGGCTAGTTACTGCCTTCTCAGACGTTGGGAGGTACAGTAAACCACAACCGTCACTCATGCCAGATGTTGACTCTACCCTCCGCCAGATCGCGTGCTGGAAATACATAGTGGTGTCTGATCTAACCAGTGCTTTCTATCAGATCCCCCTAGCGAAGGAGTCAATGAAATTCTGTGGAGTGGCAACACCATTCCGTGGAGTACGTGTCTACACCAGATGCGCTATGGGGATGCCCGGTTCTGAGACCGCACTTGAAGAACTGATGTGCAGAGTACTAGGCGACCTTCTGCAAGACGGAGTTGTGGCCAAACTGGCCGATGACTTGTACTGCGGAGGAAACTCACCCGAAGAACTACTAGACAACTGGGGTCGCGTTCTCGATGCCCTTGATCTATGCGATCTACGTCTGTCGGCGAAGAAGACACGCGTTTTCCCCACATCTACTACCATTCTGGGTTGGGTTTGGTCTCAAGGCACAATACGCGCCAGCCCCCATCGTATCACAACACTGTCGTCATGTGTACCACCACAGACCGTTCTCGGGCTGCGTTCCTTCGTTGGCGCTTTCAAAGTACTGGGACGTGTCATCCCGCAGAGTTCCAAGGTGCTCGCTCCTCTCGAATCACACATCGCGGGGAAGAAGTCTCAGGAGCCGATAAGCTGGTCCGAAAACCTCCACGAGGCGTTCTGTACAGCCCAGAAGGCCCTGTCAACTAACAGGTCAATCACCTTGCCAAGACCTGATGACCAATTGTGGATCGTCACCGACGGATCCGTCACACAGCGCGGTATCGGTGCCACTCTGTACGTATCACGCAACGGTCAAACCCTCCTTGCAGGATTCTTCAGTGCTAAACTCAAAAAGCACCAGGTGACTTGGCTACCATGTGAGATCGAAGCGCTCGGCATTGCAGCCGCAGTTAAGCACTTCAGCCCGTACATAATCCAGTCCAAGTCTAAGCCGTGCCTTCTCACGGACAGCAAGCCATGCGTCCAGGCAATCGACAAATTATGCCGCGGAGAATTCTCCTCCAGCCCACGCGTAACTTCGTTTTTGACGATCGTCTCGAGATACCAAGTCACTCTGCGCCATCTCTCGGGAGCCGCGAATGTGCCGTCCGACTTTGCCAGCCGAAACACGCCGGAATGCATGGAGCCGCGTTGCCAGATATGCGCATTCATATCACGTATCGAAGAGTCCGTCGTCGGTAGCATCAGCGTCGAAGACATCGTATCCGGCTCTGCTCGCCTTCCATTCACGAGTAGGTCGGCCTGGTTATCAACACAAGCAGAATGCCCAGACTTGCGCCGCGTCCGTGCCCACTTGAAACAAGGCACTCGCCCATCAAAGAAACTAACCAACATCAAAGACGTTAAGCGATACCTAACTACCTCAACACTGGCTCGCGACGGCGTTGTTGTGGTCCGACAAGACGTGCCATTCGCACCATCCAGAGAACTAATTGTCGTACCTCGCCAGGTACTGGATGATCTACTCACTGCGATACATCTGAAGTTGAGTCATCCATCCAAAAATCAACTAAAAGTCGTAGTGCGTCGCAGTTTCTTCGCGCTAGATTTGGACAGCACAATCGAGCGCGTAACCGACATGTGCCATGTGTGTGCATCGCTGAAAAAGGTCCCTACAACGCTCACTGAGCAGACCTCAACTGACGCACCCGACGCCGTTGGGATCTCGTTTGCAGCCGACGTGATCAAACGCAATCGTCAACTAATCTTCGTCGTACGCGAAACCGTGACTAGCTACACGTCTACGTGTGTTATAGAGAACGAACGTCACGACGCCTTGCGTGACAGTCTCGCCAGTCTTTGCATGGAACTTCGCCCCATTGACGGACCATCAGCTGTCGTTCGGGTGGATCCCGCACCCGGATTCATCGCTCTCGTAGATGACCCAACACTACAACGATTGGGCATCAGTATCGAAATCGGTCGAATCAAAAACGCCAACAAAAATCCGGTGGCAGAGAAGGCAGTGGCGGAAGTGGAGGACGAAATACTCCGACAAGAGCCAGGCGGCGGCACTGTGTCCCCACTACTGTTAGCAGTCGCTACCTCGCGGCTCAACTCGCGAATCCGCAGCCGAGGCCTTTCGGCACGAGAAATGTGGTTCCAGAGAGATCAGTTCACTAATGCGCAGCTACCTATCGCTGACCGCATTCTCATCACGGAACAACAACAGTCGCGGGAACGGAACCACCCTCACAGTGAACTCGCGAAAGCCCCCCGTGGTAGAGAAGCTTCTACACACACAATCCACGTTGGTGACTTGGTATACATAACATCCGATCGCAACAAGTCATCAGCGAGGGACAGATATTTAGTCACCTCCGTCGAAGACCGCTGGTGTTTCATTCGAAAATTCTGCGGCCACCAGCTTCGTGCATCATCATACAAGGTGAAACTCTCGGAGTGCTACTTAGTCCCCAATTCCAGACCAATTACCGTAGCCCCACCGCCCCATCACGACACTGGCAGTGATATCGAGTCCGATGAAGACGCCCCGGTGGTCTCGTTCGACGAGGCCCCTCAGACTCCGCTGACGATCGCTACTCCGCTGGAGGTACCCGTCCTACCAACTCCAACTGACGAAGTCGTAGCTGAAATCGACACACCGGCCGACACTCCACGACCTGTCCGCAGACGTGTCAAGCCCAAGTACTTACAAGACTATGTCACTTCATAAACAGTTTGTGTGTTAATTGTTGCATCTTTACATTGTGTTTAATTGTTTATCACAAAATTAATAGTCAGTTGACTTACTATAATTTGCTTAGAATAGAAGAGGACTTAAAGGAAAGTGGTCGCGCCAGTCTATCGTCATATCCATATATGTAGATCTGTGGGATTGCGGCTCACGCGAGTCACTTTACTGGTCTCGCTCTCCGGCATGTTTACGCGCACTGTTTGATGCGTTAATAAATGTTCTTTGCTGTTCGTTGATATACTAGTTGTCTATACTGGCGCTTAGCGTTTCAGCACGGTAGCCTTGTAACATTTTCATACTTTAATGCCTCAACGCGGTAACTTGGTAACATATTATTATTTTAGCGCGTTATTGTTGTAGCATTTTAATATTTTAGTACATGAGTGACCATTGCGCATGTATATTGATCGAGTTGGTGAACTATCTAGTCTCGTTGAAAAACGCCGCGAGCATATTGCGACCTTGTTTCTTTCCAACAAACTTGATACTTTGCGACGAAGAAGCCGTACATTTAACCAGTTGAAACAATGTATTACAGGCTGGAACGAACAATGACAGATGCCCTGGAAGATCACACTGGCACAGTCAACATTGGAGGACGCATCATCACCAACCTACGGTTCGCTGAGGACATCGACGATTTGGCTGGAAATGAAAAGGAACTTGCTAACCTTGTGAACCGACTGGACGAAACATCAGCCATATATGGAATGGAAATTAGCACAGAAAAAACCAAGCTAATGACAAACAGCAAAATTGCAATGAGGTCCCGAAAAACTGCCAATGGACGCGAACTGGAAACAGTAAGTTAGTTCAAGTACCTCGGAGCTATCATCAGTGACGAGGGTTCCAGGAACGAAATCCTTGCAAGGTCTGCGCAAACATTAGCAGCACTGGCGAAATTGACACCAGTTTGGAGAGACAAGAACATCGCACTGAAATACAAACTTAAACTAGTACATGGACTGGTCCTTTCCATCTGTCTGTATGCATGCGAATCATGGACCCTCACACCGGAACTGCAAAGAAGAATTGCTGCAGTGGAAATTAAATGCTACCGAAGAATCATTGGTATTTTCTACTCTGACCACATCACTAACGATGAAATCAGAAAAATCATCACTCAACATGTGGGACATTACGAAGACCTGCAGACCATGGCACAGTAAAAAGAGGAAACTGAGATGGTATGGTCATGTAACACGATCAAGCGGGCTCACAAAAACAATACTACAAGGAACAGAGCCGGTGAAAGAAGACAGGGAAGACAGAGGAAGAGATGGTCAGACAATATTGCAGAATGGACTGGGAAGACCTTCGCAGAAACTCAGACATTAGCACACAACCGCGAAGACTGGCGTCGACTGGTGAAACATTCAGCAATGCAGCGCCCCAGTGATCCAGCCGGGTTACGGGAGCAGTGAGTGATTAAAGGCGACATAGGTACACATAATTGTTATTGCTACATGTAATTAGGTGTATTCAAATGTACCAAAATTTACATAAAGCTGTTAAAACAATAGCTGAATGGCGTCATGCACTACTGGGCGAATAGTGGAAATGGTGAATACCCTGAAGCATGAGCTATCCCCAGTCCCGCTCTCTATGGCCACATTTGAGAATGAAATGTACTCAACACCAAAGGCAGAGCTGACCAGTGTCTTGACGGCTGGACTTCGCATACCCTTGGAACATCCAGAAACAGAATATGAAAGACTTATACAACCTGCGAAAGCCAACCCGCTCAGCTTCCACGCAGTAACAGGTTAATTGTGATTCAACATCAGTCTCTAGTACGTGGTAATGTGAAGAAATCGAGCTTGCCAAATTTCCAAAACCAACCACTTGTCACATGGAGAACTTGCACGGGATGGATACGTTGTGTGTCACCTATTTTATGGCACACACTCGTGGGTAGCTAGCCGTCAATCCTGCCAGTATCCAACTCTTTTGGTCTAGCGATCGATGTTACCCCACCCTAGAATTTCATATTGCACACGTTAATCACCACGCAAAGATTTGGCAAATCAGGAATATATAGATATATCATCTCACATCGACAAAGAAGAATATCTCAGTTTGCATGTCTGGACACGGCTACGCCCCTATTGTAGATGTATGTGGATGTCATTCACAGTACAGGACACCTCGGTGAACTGACTCGATCGTTTAAGTTATGCCGACGATGTCACTCTGCATACTGCATGTGCTGGTAATTGACTCAGTTGACTGATCAACAGCGCATTTTGGTTCTCTTCATAACAAAGATTATTTTAATGAATACTGCAGGATGGTAGATGGTTAGCCAATGTAAAATTGCAGCGAAAGATTCTATATAGTTGCCAATTTTCTCAGCCAAAATTATGTCCAGCATGATCCCTATAATGTCCACATATATCACCCAAATCCTGAAGTTTAGATTCCTCCATGAGATATTGAATGATCTCGTTCCTGAGAACATCTGACAGTTGGCCGACTGCGTTGCAGAGTTCTAATAGCTGATTGCCACCTATCTTCTTCAATATCCTAACTACATTTTGAGCAAGTTCTTTGATTTCCACGTCATGTTAATAAACACGTCATGTTAATGACCAAATTAATGTATATTAATATAATAATATGTATTGTAATAATATTCATGTTTATTTAGTTTTTCTATTCTTTGAAGTCAGAATTATATTGTGGACCTTATAGACAATTCTTCTGTATTGCATTCTCCACGTCTTGTTTGTTCGGCACACTGTGAATATCAATTAAATATTTGAAGGCTACATGGATGTCCTCTTACTTACTGAAAATTAACAAGTATAGGTATAGTTATGCACCATTCCATACACTGATCGAAACAAACATATTTGTCGATATTTTCCTAAGACAATCATTAAATGTCAACATATCTCCACCATACTAGGTAAGCATTCAGAGAAGAACTGACAAACTTTTACTAAATTAGAGTCATAGATATATACGATGCTGATCTAATCTGCATGCACAAAGAGCGTCTACCATGTAAACACTTGGACAAACACTAAAGTCCAGATATTGAGTGGAGAAAAGTGTGTAACTTATTAAGGCTAGTTAGAAGGACAGTGGTTTTAAAGGATGCATGAAATTGAAGTAAACACCTTTATAATTATGCAAGTTTAACAACCAATATCAGTGTTTTATCAGAGCATATATATAGTGTCTCCAGTGCTACCATCTAGTGTCAGTTAAACACCGTGGGGGTCATATTTTGGGTTAATCCAGAACGATATCCGATGACCAGTTGCAATCGCACTTAAAGAAGTAGGCGGAAATGGCATCCGTCGACTGTGACATCATTTCCGTTTCTAATCGTAGTTTTCCGACGAACTGCCGCGCGTCACCAAAGTTCGTCCAGCCACGTGCCATTAACACAGTGGTACTAACGCAAACCCAACCGTTCCCGAGATATCTTAATTGTTCCTTTAGCATGATTACTGAACGTTTCTTAAGCAGCTAGCATGCTATAAGGAGGTTTGATATAATTATAGCAGAGTTGTTGGAAATGTTTTTCCCAAGGACAACTCACGCAAATACAGGCCCTGCGTGCATGGCCACCGACTTAATTGATTGTGTTGAAAGTGTTGCCCACCACTGTCTGCTCTCTTAAGTAGTCTTTGTCTAGAACTAATCAAATAGAAACTGAGAACGTTCACACACGGCCTGAGTAGGAAACGGTGGAGCTTGTGGTTGAGCCTCCGGCCGGCCAATATAAAAACAATTTATTTTGTTGGGGCTAGATAATTATACATATATATATATGTTTTGTCTCGGAATAAAGAAAGTCAATGTTGCTTGTCCGCATAACAAACACATTAACACAATCCTAGAATGCAGCAGATGTAGGGTCTAGGTCAGGGGTCGGCAACCTCCGGCCCGCCGGCCAACTGCGGCCCGCCGTGCTATTTCATGCGGCCCGCGGACTAAAAGCGAAATTGTACACAATGCGGCCCGCGGGATGGTGACAGTTGGTGCATCTTCCATGGTCGCAAGAACCTACTGCATCAGCTACTGCATCATCACTAAAGGAAGTCTACGTGGCAAGTAACTGCAATGCTGAGTGTTCAACTGCAAGAATGAGAACATCCCATCAATGGAATTTTCCAGTTCGTGTCCACTTTCGGGATCATAAAGCTACTATGGATGTATCATGGTTTACCATAATAAACCGTAGTACATTTTTAGCAGGGTAGCTGCTGCCACCAGACTACTAGCAGATCCAATTATGTCTTGTGCTGTCCGTTTCTGTGTGCAATATTATGGCTCTCTCGCTTCTGGGAGAAAGAGTTAGCCACTGCTAAGCCATTTCTAGTCATCAGTTCCACCATAGCTGCTGCTCTCTATTTCTCACTTCCACCCGTGTCTGCCAACACTCTCCTCTTCATCTGGTTCCGCTACACCTACATGTGCATTGAAGTCCCCCGCAATACACAACGTACATCACCTCCAGCTGTATGCAATATTATGGCTCAATTCCAATATCCTCTCCAAAGCATCCCTGAACTCTTCTTTTTCTGCCTCCATCCTGTAATGTAGCCGTTTACTACGCGCATATTTGTATTTTACTTTTGAATACATTATGGAACTTCGGCTTCTATCCTTTTCACACACGGCGTGTTCGGTGGTTATCAAACTCACAGTAAAACAACCCAAACACAACAACATTACATTGGCGACGAGCATGAGTAAGTGAGTTAAGATATCATGGCTTCAAACGGTTTGCCGCATTTCGCCGAATTTGACGTGTATACGGACAGTGCCAATACGGGCGTCCGATGGAAGAAGTGGTTGTCTCGTTTCACAAACATGATGGTGGCGATGGACGTTAGTAGTCGCGCACGTCAGAGAGCACTGCTGCTACATTATGCTGGCGAGCAGGTGTACGAAATATTTGAAACGTTGCCAGATACAGGCGCGTCTGACGATTTTGACAAAGCTTGTGAAAAGCTCACTGCATATTTCTCGCCAAAGAAGAACATTGAGTACGAAGTGTACCAATTCAGAAAAGAAAAACAAGAAATTGGTAAATCACTCGACACGTACCATACGCGTTTAAGACGTCTTGCTGCAACCTGCGAATTCACTGGCACTGATCGTGAAATTAAGACACAGATTGTGCAGAATTGTACGTCGTCAAGACTACGACGCCGTTGCGTGATGCCACTATATCGCTCACTGAAATGCTGGATGAAGGCAGAGCGATGGAGTTGTCTGAGAAACAAGCGTCAGGGATGGAAACATCAGGAGAAACGTAAAGAGAAGCTGAAGTTAACATCGCCAGCAAACGTTTCAAGAAAAAGGCAACTCGAAATAAACGGTTCAATAACGCAACATCAGTGAACACTGCGAGTAGACAGACATCAACAATATGTCGTTACTGTGGGGACAAATATCCGCATCCGCCGATTAAACAATGCGCTGCAAAAGGCAAAACGTGCAATTTTTGCCATAAGAATGGACATTTCGAGAAAGTCTGCATATCTAAATACGGTAATCGAATGCAAACTAACACTGTCACAAGCACCAACGCAGTCAGTCCAAAAAGTCTGGCAGCTGAATCTGACAATGATTGTTTTTTCTACAATCAAACAAACAAACGAGCACAACCCATTGCCCACATGCACAGTGCAGATTGAAGGAAATGACTGTAGATTCCGGGGCGTCAGTTAATATAATTGACAACAGCACATTCAAAATGATCAGACAATCCAGCAGTATGTTATTCAAACAGCCTACGACGAAAATGTATCCATATGGCTCACAAACACCACTACCTGTGATCGGCGTGCTTATCACGAAAGTGAAGTTTCGCTCGACGGTCATCGACACAAGCATTCATGTGGTGGATGGCACGACAGGCAATCTGCTAGGCTGCCAAACTGCACAAGACTTGGGAATCCTCCACATCGCTCAAAACGTCGCAACAAGACAGAACGTCACAACAAATGGCACGTTCCAACCACAAATCGTAGATCAGTTCACAGATCTCTTTGATGGTGTTGGAAAAATGGATGGCGTGGAAGTGAAATTATACATCGACCAGAGCGTCACTCCAAAACAGCAATAGCACAGACGCATTCCTTTCCACATCCGACGTGACGTTGAAAAAGAACTTGATAGACTAGAAAAGCTAGACATCATCGAGAAGGTAAACGGACCAACACCATGGGTCAGCCCAATAGTCGTGGTGCCTAAGAAATCGGGTGAAGTCAGAATCTGCGTAGACGTGAGAGAAGCAAATAAAGCTGTACAACGCATCAAACATGTCATGCCAACAATCGACGAGCTAATCACCGATCTGAATGGCTCATCTGTCTTCAGTACGCTGGACCTGAACTCTGCGTATCATCAGCTAGAATTAAGTCCTGAAAGCAGATACATAACCACATTCACAACAAACGTGGGACTATGGCAATACAAACGACTGATGTTTGGAATTAACGCAGCATCTGAAATTTTCCAAAACACACTCAGCGAATTGTTGTCTGGTTTAGTTGGATGCAAGAACATGTCTGATGACATCATCGTCTACGGAAAATCACAGCGCGAACACGACACACGCTTGAAAGCTGTGCTTGAGAGACTGAAAAACAAGAACGTCAAACTCAACAGAGAGAAGTGTTTATTCTCTCAAAAACAAGTGTGCTTCTGTGGTCTATGGACACATCTTCAGCGCGACTGGCATCGAGGCGGATCCAAAGAAGACGTCAGCAATCGTCAATGCAGCTGCACCGCAGAATGCCAGTGAAGTACGTTCGTTGTTGGGAATGGCACAATACGTGTCGCGATTCATTCTTGGCTACTCGGATGTCACTGCATCACTCCGAGGACTGACACACAAAGATATTCCATGGGAACGGAAAAGCAAACATCAACAGGCACTCGACAACTTGAAGGCGGAGCTAGCCAGTGTGTGCACTGTACAGTACTTTGATGCGACGAAACCGTCAAAAGTGCTGGTCGATGCAAGTCCTGTCGGCATCGGCGCGATATTGTGTCAAGACGACAAGGTCGTTAGTTACGCCAGCCGAGCGCTATCTTCAATTGAACAGCGATACTCGCAAACTGAACGAGAAATGTTGGCTGTCGTGTGGGGTGCAGAACACTTTCACCTCTACGTCTATGGATCGGAATTCGAGATCATCACCGATCACAAGCCGCTGTTAGGAATATTCGCCAGTCAGAAACAAGCGTCTGCACGAGTGGAGCGATGGCGATTGAGACTTTCGCCGTACAACTACTCACTACTCTACCATCCAGGACGAGATGACGAGAACCCGGCTGATTACCTGAGTCGCCACCCTGTTGAACCACCGGCAACTGATGCTGTAGAAAATACGGTCAACTACATTTGTAGTAACAGCATACCCAAGGCGATGACGCTGCAGGAGGTGAAACTACAATATCTACAAGACAACGTCATGCATAAGCTACTGCACGCCATAGAGAGCGGTCAATGGACCGATGAGGAAGTGTCACCCTACCTGAAGCTCAAGGACGAACTAGCTGTACACCAAGGCATGGTCCTACGACAAACACGCATCGTCCTTCCTTTTTCACTCCGCGAGCGTGCCGTCGATCTTGCACATCGTGGGCATCAAGGAGTCGTAAAGACGAAAAGCCTACTGAGAGAGAAGGTGTGGTTCCCTGGAATCGACATCATGGTAGACGACAAAGTCAAGGCATGCCTGCCTTGCCAAGCCACGACCACGCACGGTTCCGAGCGCTGCACACCGCTGCGAATGTCTCAACTTCCAGACGCACCGTGGCAAGACCTATCGATCGACTTCATCGGACCGTTTCCGAGCGGAGAGTCACTGATCGTCGTCATCGATGACTTCAACCGCTTCCCAGAAGTCGAAATCATTAATTCAACAAGCAGCAACATGGTAATTCCCAAGCTAGACGCAATATTTTCTCGCCAAGGGATTCCACAACAAATAAGAACTGATAATGGACCTCCATTCAATGGCCATGAATTCACGAAATTTGCATCATATCTTGGTTTCAATCACAGACGCGTCACTCCGCTGTGGCCAGGCGCCAATGGCGAAGTGGAACGTTTCATGAAAACTCTGGGTAAAGCGATCAGATCAGCTTTCATCGAGAAACGAAATTGGAAACAAGATCTCTACATGTTCTTGCGTCAGTATCGTGCAACGCCACATTCTTCGACATGCGTGTCACCGAGTCAACTACTGAACGGGCGACAGATGAAAGTCTTGCTACACCAAATGTACGACAAGAATCCACAGAGAATCGAGATGCGCAAGAGAAAGCCAAGATGAAGAGAAACGCAGACGAGCGACGTCTTGCGAGCAACAGCCATCTGCGCGTGGGCGACGTTGTACTCGTCCGACAGACGCGTAAGAATAAACTGTCAGTTGCGTTCGACCCTCGTCCACTGAAAGTGTCGGCCACGAAAGGCAACATGGTCACTGCGAGTCGTGGAAACTACTCCATAACACGCAACGTCTCGCACTTCAAGGCTGTGCCGCGCGTGAAATTCGACGACATCAGTGAAGGCGACCAACTCGACCAACTAGACTACTACCTGACTCGAGAAGTTCGCGATCAGCAAAACGACGAAGCTGCGCACGCGAATGTTCCACAGAGACCTGTGAGACGGGTGAAGGCACCTACGAGGTTTAGAGATTTCGTGATGGACGTTTAGAGTAGCAACTCGTATCTTTGTATTTAAGGTGTTTTACTGTTCTTTATTATGCGTATATCACAAGGACACTTAGTTTTCGTTTCGGTTTATTACAGTCACAAGTATTCTTCCGAGACAGGGAAGAATGTAATGTAGCCGTTTACTACGCGCAGATTTGTATTTTACTTTTGAATACATTATGGAACTTCGGCTTCTATCCTTTTCACACACGGCGTGTTCGGTGGTCATCAAACTCACAGTAAAACAACCCAAACACAACAACATTACACATCCTTTCCGTCTGTGGCCCGTATACAGACACATATATATAACACATACCAGCTGTTTCCTAATCATCAGCCAATATATGCCAGCACTATGTGTCCCTTCCATCTTTCCTTTCGAACCATGCACCGTCTTACTGATCTCTTCTGATACAATATGATGCCAACTCCATTACTTCTTCCAACTTCTCCTGCGTGCAGTAGCTTGAATCAATCCATCAGTATTCTCGCTCTATCCCCCTTCCGTTTCGTTTCCCGTTTGCACAGCACCTCCAAACGCCTTCTCTCCACCATCTCCACCACCTCAACCGCTTTATACCGCTCATTGAGCCAACATTCAAACTGCCTAGTCGGGCTTCACATTTGGATCGCTGCCGACCGGATGATCCCCTTGTTATAATTGTTTGTATAATATGATTTGCATTACATATTAGCCAGTTTGGCAAGCGTGCTGGAGATGTTTGCATTTTAAATAAAATCGTAATATTTGTAACTTTGGGACGGTCCCCAACCAAAAAAGTTCCATCTGTTATTATAAAATAATGTCCTTTTTAATAACAATACAAATTCATAGCATGGTATTTTAAGGTGATCTTAATTAATCCTTTGAAGAATGGTAACCTTTATGACAACATTTTCCCTAGACTAGCCTTTTTTTACGAAGGCCTTTTTTATTGCGGTATGGGGCCAAATATCCGGGCCACAGACGTGAAACTTGTAGAGGACTGTCGTAAAAATTATAATATAACAATTGATTCAAGAACTATAGAAGAGTGTTCTTGCTTAAATTAATGATAGATCGGGTACGCATGTTCTCATAACAATTATCAGATTATATCAGCATAACCTATATTACTGTTTCGTTGTAATTGCGTGGTACAATTTATCTTGTACTTCATGGCTAAGCCATTGTTACCCCCTTTATCGCCCACACCGTGATATACCAGTTTAGTTTTACCGTGGCAACATGAATGGAATGCTTACTGATTTGGATGACCTGATTGGTGACAGGCAATTGTTTCTTTCTCACTACATACATCATTCCTTTTTGGGGATTGCACGCGGAATTATGCATGTTACTCAGATTGGGCGTGCGTAGCCGCACTCCCGTTCTTAGGGTTCTACGACTAGTGTTTGATGCTATGAATGGCGGCATGCTTAACATTCTGATTTGGTTTGCATATTTAGGAGCCTTAGGGTCAGTTACATTGGCAGGACTTAAAATTAAATATCATTAAATTAATGGTTGCTCGATTGTCCGGGCAAGTATAGTTACCGGGTCGTGTTTCGACCCACACCACAATCGGTTGCTTTGAATCTCGTGAGATCTAGCTGCTGATATCTGTGTATGACTAACGAGAATTAAGCGTGCCTTCCCAGGCAATTACGATGTGTGCGTCAACATATCTTTTTCATTGGTTATAACCACTAGCACGGTAAATGCTGTTACCAAACTTTTTGCATGGCACTGTGTTTTTGTACAGAAACTAAGTATTTAATTAAAAACCAACTTTTCTGACAAATTTATTTGCATAACATGAAACAAATAAGGAGTTACAATATGGATATTTTTCACAAAGCTTTCTTCAGATGTTTATGAAAACGGCATGTTTATATTACTGACATGATTGGCAACAAGACCATGTTAAAGTGTATGGTTGGGTAAGCTGACGTAGACCATCAGTGCAAGTAGACCTTATGAACAAACAAGCTAAATTTATGTCGCTTGATTAAATAGTAGCAATACTGAAGTTGGTTATTATAAATAATGCTTTAAATACCATAAATAAAAATGCCACCACTCCAACGACACCATAGATTTTGGGTAACTTATAATGCCAATTAAGCCACCTTGTAGCATAGGCAGTACGCTTAAGTTGTGATAGTTACGGGCAGCTGTGTTAACTGCACAAACAATGAAAAGTGCACTGAATCATGTGTTGATGATTGTTTGCGACAGACATCATTTTCAATGAGCAACACTACCAAAAGCAGACCACAAACCTTGTCCAATTTTTTTGGCATTAATTAAATATTTGTATGGTGAGTCGATTCACTGTTACTTCGATATGGAATTGGTATTTTTATGTACAATTGTACATGCTGTCAATTGATTTGGTATTTACATTATGATCATATCAGTTTTTGCACAATTTAATGCTGTACTGTTTTAAATAAATTAAGGGAATACAGTGTATTGTAATGGTGGCTAATGGGAAATTGTTTCTAGCATCTCTTCAGTTCAAACTTATTTAGATTATAGGTCAAAAAGCACTAATTTTATGACTTAAATCAGAATGATCATCCTTGTGTAAATGTATGACATGACAGAAGATGGTCTTTCGTTGAGATAACTTTTTTGTGAAACTTAAAATTGGTTTTACAATTCATTTTTTCCATATTTTACTGTTCTTTTAAATATTTCAGGAAAAATTCCCGATCACAAATGGGCAAACGACTGAGGAAGAGAAGTAGGAAGGAGTTGACTCCACTGGGTGAGTGATGGAATGAATTGGCTCCACAGGATGAGTGATGGAATGAGTTGATTCCACTAGGTGAGTGATGGAATGAGTCAACACCACTGGGTGAGTGATGGAATGAATTGATTCCACCGGGTGAGTGATGGAATGAGTTGACTCCCTAGTTGAGTGATGGAATGGGTTGACTCAACTGGGTGAGTGATGGAATGAGTTGACTCCACTGGTTGAGTGAGGGAATGAGTTGACTCCATTGGGTGAATGGTGGAATGAGTTGACTCCACTGGTTGAGTGAAATAATAATGAGTTGACTCCATTAGGTGAGTGATAGATAAAGGATACTTTTATTTTTACAAGAGCATTAAAAAACTACAAATTATGTATATATACACGCAGACCTGGGGCGGAAGTACTCGGTACTCTAGTACATTTTTGAAGTACTCGTACAACTTATGGGTCATGTACTCATACTCATTGTACTAAGATTTTACGAGTACATCTGATTACTTTCTCAATATGTACCGAGGAAAATAAATTTATTTGTAGTTATAAAATGAAGCTTTCCTGAAATATTTAAATGTTAAACTATTTTTAAATACTTTGTTATTTCTGATAGAATACCACCTTACCATCCCTACACATAGTACAACCTCATTCTCTGATAACCATGACTATGATACTCAAACATGGCAACAGGCAGCATCTTTTTCCAGTCAGAAACACCCTGTTAAGTCACTTAAATGCACAATAATCTTAGGCTATCAGTTCAGGCCATAAACCTGTTTGTTCAATTAAGCCACCAGGATGTCGATAAAGAGTAAATTAGCAGTTAGTGGTCCAAAAATTATTATGTTACGATAAGAATGCAAGGGTATCAATTCCACATTATCCCAGGCATATTTATGTTTAGGAATATTGTGTCTTAGCACACCTTTGGGGCGTAAATAGCACCCTGGTATATAAATATACCTAGGATGATGTTGAATGATGGACCTAACTGACTGAGGTATCAAAGTTAGGTAAAACTCAAGTTATAACGGCGAAATCGAGATGGGTCCAGATTCGACACAAATGTCCCGCTTGCTTGCCAGTGAATGATGCCGGATTCGCTTGCTGGTGTCATCGTCCACTTGCTCGCCAGTGAGCGATACCGGACTCGCCATAGTCCGCTTGCTTGCTGCTTGAACGTTACTTATACAGTAATTGTTTGTATGTCGGGTGGAATTAGCCAGGTGCAGTTAAGTCTGCTCTTGCATCATCCAAGTGGCCAACTCGGCCGGCAATGACGTTGTGTGTATTTAAACTTGGCTCATTTGGGTGTACACTTAATAGGAACGATTTTTTACATATTTCATTGTCTCAAATATTTCCTAAGCGTACTGTATGCTTAATAAAATGAATATGGTATACATTTTTTAAATGTACTTAAACTTTTACTCGTAGTCGTGAGAATGTACTCGTACTCAGCTTTTAGCAATGTACTCGTACTCATCCATCAGCAAAGTACTCGTACTCATGAAAATGTACTCGGACCCAGGTCTGCATGATACACGTATTACATACATACACTCACATACCGGTACATGCAGTAATATTAAAATGTGAAATATACAATACAACTGAAAATATGTAATCAACAGAATATAGTATACATTTTGCAACAAAAGGAAAGAAAACAGTTGCTGTGAGATGGGAGACTCATATTAAGATCAAAACTGATCACTATCTCAGGAGCCACCCAGAACAAAATATATTCTTAGTGTATCCTAGGTTTTCTATAATAAAAAACAGTAATTATGTCAAACATTAAAAAAAGAAAATGAAATTGTCCTCTCTTACATAATGTGTATGATGGTTGTTTTGTTGATGTAACGTGCTTTGAAATGTGTTGAGTTCGCGTGTACACGTGTACGCATATATGCAACTATACCAATTTAGATGTTGCATTTATTAACTGTGTTTCTCATTTATAATTTATTAATTTAGTTCGCATATGTAGCAATTTATAATATTGCACTTGACGTTGTATTTTTGTAGCATGTGGTTTTTGACATAACTTGAAAATCCATTCAAACTGTGGGTCACTATCTAGTTTTTCATAAAATCAGGGATATTATTTATAACATGTGGTAAGTTATATTTACGACACCTTTTTGCAAATTCTTGTTTAGTTCTGAAGGTATGTAGTTCAGTTGATCTTCGAGTGTCATATTTGTGTATGCTGGTATTTGGGGTTAACTGTAAAATAATTTTTATTTCTAAAGGTAAAGCATGTTTTAATCTATTTAATATTCCTATAGTTTTGGAACATTTATTTGACATTTTTTCAGTGTTTTTTTTATAAATTTAAGTTAGTATCTAGAGTTAAACCTAAGAAGTTAAATTCTTCCACTCTCTATCAATTTTAAGAAATAGGCACTGTGTAGGTTTGTTTGGCATTTGGAAGGTCATATATTTAGATTTACTTTTATTTAGTGACAACTTATTAATATTAAGGCACTCAATTAATTTGAGGAGTTCTTCATTTATTACAGATTCTATATTTCTATTTTGTGCTTTATCACTAAAAGTTTCAATGATGCTAAATAAAGTGGTATCATCAGCATGCATTATAAATTTAAACATTTGGCTTGCTTGTGAAAAGTCATTTATATATATAGTAAATAACAGTGGTCCTAGGATGGACCCTTGTGACACACCTACTTTTATAGGTTAAATACCAGATGTACCAGTAGTATCTTCAAATTCGGTATACTGTTTCCGGTTGCTTAAATAGCTTTCGAATAAAAGAAGAGTCTTGCCATCTATGCCATAATATCTTAACTTGTTTGATAATATTGACCGGTAAATAGTGTCAAAAGCCTTGGTAAGGTCAAGAAAAATACTAATTGGTCATTGTTTTTTGTCCACTTGAGTAATTATTCTTTCTACTAGTTCGAGTGATGTATATTCTGTTGAATGGTTAGGTCTAAATCTGTACTGATTATCAAAAAATAGCTTGGAATCAATAAAATAAGTGGATAACTGATTATGGATTATTTTCTCTAGTACTTTAGAAATAGTTGGAAGGAGAGAAATTGGTCTGTAATTTTTTATTAGAGGGGTCATCCTTTTTGAAAATTGGAACTATTTTTGCAGTTTTTAGTTTAACATGAAATATGCCAGTATTAATTAATTGGTTAATTACTAAGGTAGTAAGGTTAGTGATTTAATTATTGCCGGTCCAATTATTTTTTAGCAGTTTTGATGAAATTCCATCAAATCCACTGCTGTTTTTAGTTGGGAGATCATTTATTGTTTTCCTGACTTTTTTTTCTACATCCACATACTTAAATTTAAGAACAGATCTAACTTTTGTATTTAAGTAGTAGTCATATTTTTTGTTTCCTATATATTTAATGTCGTCTACAATAGTTTTAGCTATGTTTGTAAAATAGTTATTGAATTTGTTTGCTATTTCTGATTTATCTGTTGTGGTAGTACCATTTACTTTAAAAGTTGATGAAGGTGTCTTCTTTGTTTTATTTTTTAAACAAATTTCGTTCATAGTTTTTCATGTATTTCTGATATCTTTTTTGTATTGGTTAAATTGTGATTCAAAGTAGATTTGTTTAGCTGTGCGGATATTTCTTTTTAATATGGTATTGTAAGTTTTTAGATTAGTATTAGTGATTTCATAGTCTGGTGAGTTAAGGTCAGTCATTTTTAGTCCTTTGGGCCGAAGGTCCAACGGACTAATGCCATCACCCTGCGTCCGCCGTGCGCCATTACCTGCCATATCTCAGAAACCATTCAGTAACGTTTTCTCTAATTTTGCGTAGACGTATCTTAGGGTACTGCCACTATGCACGAAAGATCTGTATTTGATTTAATCATTCTAAGGTGCCCCAAAACTGGTAAATGTTACAATTTTGCCCATTTTTTCAAAAACTTCAGTAACTTTCTCTAATTTTGCATAGACATTTCATGTGGTAGTGTCACTATACACAAGAAATCTGTATTTGATTGAATCATTCAAAGGGTCCCCCAAAATGCTAAATTTTCATACTAAATTCTCTATTGCTGCAGAAGCTGGCTGCTGCATAGCCACTGAGCTCTATTTATAAAACTATTGTTTTGTGTTAAGCTATACATTGATTTGAGAAGAATTAAGTACAATATCAGAGGAGGGAGGGGGGTTTGAGACCAGACAAACTTGATTTTTTATGGTGTCATTCTTCATTGAGATTTTGAATTCCTCCCATATAACCAGTTGTTTTATATTTATGTTGACCTCCTTGCAATGGCAGTTGATCAGTACATTATTGTGTATATATTTATGTTGGCCTCCTTGCAATGGCAGTTGATCAGTACATTATTGTGTATATATTTATGTTGGCCTCCTTGCAATGGCAGTTGATCAGTACATTATTGTGTATATATTTGTGTTGGCCTCCTTGCAATGGCAATTGATCAGTACATTATTGTGTATATATTTGTGTTGGCCTCCTTGCAATGGCAGTTGATCAGTACATTATTGTGTATATATTTATGTTGGCCTCCTTGCAATGGCAGTTGATCAGTACATTATTGTGTATATATTTATGTTGGCCTCCTTGCAATGGCAGTTGATCAGTACATTATTGTGTATATATTTATGTTGGCCTCCTTGCAATGGCAGTTGATCAGTACATTATTGTGTATATATTTATGTTGGCCTCCTTGCAATGGCAGTTGATCAGTACATTATTGTGTATATATTTATGTTGGCCTCCTTGCAATGGCAGTTGATCAGTACATTATTGTGTATATATTTGTGTTGGCCTTCTTGCAATGGCAGTTGATCAGTACATTATTGTGTATATATTTATGTTGGCCTCCTTGCAATGGCAGTTGATCAGTACATTATTGTGTATATATTTATGTTGGCCTCCTTGCAAAGGCAGTTGATCAGTACATTATTGTGTATATATTTATGTTGGCCTCCTTGCAATGGCAGTTGATCAGTACATTATTGTGTACATATTTATGTTGGCCTCCTTGCAATGGCAGTTGATCAGTACATTATTGTGTACATATTTGTGTTGGCCTCCTTGCAATCATATTTGTGTTGGCCTCCTTGCAATGGCAGTTGATCAGTACATTATTGTGTATATATTTATGTTGGCCTCCTTGCAATGGCAGTTGATCAGTACATTATTGTGTATATATTTATGTTGGCCTCCTTGCAATGGCAGTTGATCAGTACATTATTGTGTATATATTTATGTTGGCCTCCTTGCAATGGCAGTTGATCAGTACATTATTGTGTATATATTTATGTTGGCCTCCTTGCAATGGCAGTTGATCAGTACATTATTGTGTATATATTTATGTTGGCCTCCTTGCAATGGCAGTTGATCAGTACATTATTGTGTATATATTTGTGTTGGCCTTCTTGCAATGGCAGTTGATCAGTACATTATTGTGTATATATTTATGTTGGCCTCCTTGCAATGGCAGTTGATCAGTACATTATTGTGTATATATTTATGTTGGCCTCCTTGCAAAGGCAGTTGATCAGTACATTATTGTGTATATATTTATGTTGGCCTCCTTGCAATGGCAGTTGATCAGTACATTATTGTGTACATATTTATGTTGGCCTCCTTGCAATGGCAGTTGATCAGTACATTATTGTGTACATATTTGTGTTGGCCTCCTTGCAATCATATTTGTGTTGGCCTCCTTGCAATGGCAGTTGATCAGTACATTATTGTGTATATATTTATGTTGGCCTCCTTGCAATGGCAGTTGATCAGTACATTATTGTGTATATATTTGTGTTGGCCTCCTTGCAATGGCAGTTGATCAGTACATTATTGTGTACATATTTGTGTTGGCCTCCTTGCAATGGCAGTTGATCAGTACATTATTGTGTATATATTTATGTTGGCCTCCTTGCAATGGCAGTTGATCAGTACATTATTGTGTATATATTTGTGTTGGCCTCCTTGCAATGGCAGTTGATCAGTACATTATTGTGTATATATTTATGTTGGCCTCCTTGCAATGGCAGTTGATCAGTACATTATTGTGTATATATTTGTGTTGGCCTCCTTGCAATGGCAGTTGATCAGTACATTATTGTGTATATATTTATGTTGGCCTCCTTGCAATGGCAGTTGATCAGTACATTATTGTGTATATATTTGTGTTGGCCTCCTTGCAATGGCAGTTGATCAGTACATTATTGTGTATATATTTATGTTGGCCTCCTTGCAATGGCAGTTGATCAGTACATTATTGTGTATATATTTGTGTTGGCCTCCTTGCAATGGCAGTTGATCAGTACATTATTGTGTATATATTTATGTTGGCCTCCTTGCAATGGCAGTTGATCAGTACATTACTGTGTATATATTTATGTTGGCCTCCTTGCAATGGCAGTTGATCAGTACATTATTGTGTATATATTTATGTTGGCCTCCTTGCAATGGCAGTTGATCAGTACATTATTGTGTATATATTTATGCTTATTTATGTAGTTGCGTGCATGCATGCCCTGTAACAAAAACTGATGTCTGGCCGCAGGTGCTGTCAAGAAGCTAAAGGATGACGTCTTGGAGCATCTCATGACGCCAGCCAGTGAGAATGAGCTACAGCCATGCAGTGACAGCACGGTCCCTGCCATGTTTCATGTTTCCTCTGATGACATTTCTGGCATTGAGAACAGCGTGACAAACTGCTCTCCACTGACTCTCCACGAAGCAGAAGTGTCGGAACTATCAGGCCTTGCTAGCTGCACTGAATCATCGATCATGAAGGCAGAGATCTTTGATCCTGCCTACGATATGCACCAAATGATAGCGGCCTCGTCCGACGATAACATGTTATTTCTCTCAGGCATGGACACTGTCAATGGCCTGAGTCTGAGCACGGACAACGACAGTGGGTTTAAGACGGCATCGTCGGAGAAGATGGAGAGAACTCTGAACAGTTTTGAGATGCTTAGTAACCGGGTGTCAAACACGGGCGAAGGGTTTGGTATGTTTGACGGCTCGGCGGTGGTGGAGTCGGTGCTCTGTCCGAGCACCAACGTTGGTGTGATGGGTAATTCCGAAATCGGTGCACATATATCAAAGATGGAGGCCGGGGTGGATGACCGGGGTTACATACTGCATCTAAATACGAGTGAGGGGAACTTCACGGTGTCGATGGACGGGCTGATGGTGTCACAGGTGTGGTCTGACAAGGAGACAACTGGTGACACCCAAGTGACATCTCAGGGGTGCTGTGTCATGACAAATAATGGAGAGGGCATGAGTGACTGTGATTCTGGCCAGAAAGATGTCTGTAGCAAACATCCATCTGACTGTGGTAATGGAAGTGAAATGCAAGAGACAAAGGTGTTTGTCCCGTACGAGGAGAAGGATGACGCAGACAGCAAAACATGTGGCAGACTGCTTGACGCTGGTTTGATGTCACACCTCAAGGGCTGCATGGTTGCCCAAGACAGCCGCGATTCCGATGACGCTTCCATCAGGGGGAATCTGGAAGATGACAACACTGATGTAACAGATGACGCCAGTCCGCCACAGGTGCTCGTCGACATTGAACGCTTTGTGATATGCTCCGACGGACCAATGAAGTGCCTGCTGTGCTCGTTCAACACCGACAACTACAGCACGTTCAAGTCACACATCATCTGCAGTCACCCATGTTGGCGCATCACAAAAAAGCTGAGCAAGAACCGCCTGCTGGTGGAGAAGTCGGCTCGAGTGAGTCTCTCCACAAGCACTGTGTTCCCTGCATCTGAGTCACCGCGCGTCAATCGAACCAGTCCGGTGTCACTCACGTCTAAGTCAGCGACAAACCGACGCAGCAAGAAGACAAAGGAATCCCACCAGGTGGCGCAACAGTTGACTAAACTGTGCCAGCAGCAGCAGAACGCGCGCAGTCGGCAGCTGACACAGCGCAATAAACGCATCTTCCGCTGCGGCAAGTGTCAGCGGCTGTTTGTCTTCGAAGGTTCGATAGTGAACCATCTGCTGGATTTCCATGACGTGCGTAAGCCGTATAAACACATCGAGGTGTCGAACGACCATGGCGAGACGTTCAGCGTCATCCACCGGTGCATGCAGCGCAACTGCTTTGTGTCGTGCAGCAGTCAGCTGGAGCTAGAGAAGCACACTCACGAGGCACATGACCTCGTCTTCCGATGTCAGATCTGTGGATTCTGCGCTGACAGCACGGAGACTGTCGAACGACACGTGCTCAACATACACAACCAGCAGCTGATGATGTACGGGCTGACAGACTGACTGGGCCACTGACTGATGATGTATGTTCTGACTAAGTGACTGTGCCACTCTCACTCACTGATGATGTATGGGCTGAACCGAGTGACTGTCACTCTCACTCACGGATTATGTATGGTCTGAGTAACTGTGCCACTCTCATTCACTGCTGATGTATGGTCTGACTGAGTGCCTGTGCCACTCTCATTCACTGATGATGTATGGTCTGACTGAGTGCCTGTGCCACTGTCATTCACTGATGATGTATGGTCTGACTGAGTGCCTGTGCCACTCTCATTCACTGCTGATGTATGGTCTGACTGAGTGCCTGTGCCACTCTCATTCACTGATGATGTATGGTCTAACTGAGTGATTATGCCACTCTCATTCACTGATGATTATGGTCTGACTGAGTGCCTGTCAGACATGGGGTCAAATACATTGAAATGTATTTAAATACAAATACTCTTGAGGGAGTCAAATATTTTTCAAATACTTTTTACTTTCAGTCTACACTACAATATAGCTTGCTAGCCATGGTTTGTAGGTTCATAGGCAACTAACTTGCAGTTACAACGAACCTGGCTTTTATGATGATGGTACGACTTGACTTGAGAAGCCACCACCTTCTCTTAATCCACAGACAGCAGGCAAATATTAGACACCATAGCTGGCCTTAGCAGCCACTGCCACATTGGTTAGGTACCAGGGGCCGGTTTCATGAAGCGGCTAAGAACGTTCTTAACGCTAAGATGATTGTCTTAGTAAATGACGTGATTTTTTTAATATAAGCGAACATAGGAGTTTATGCAAACACGTGACACTAAGTAATTGCGTAACTTTAAGTACGCTTCATGAAACCGGCCCCAGGTAGGTAGTTTGGTTAGCTGGAGCTCGGAAACTATGATCAAAAGACAGACAGACCAGTGCAACAGTCTCCTTTTTGCTAATTGCATCACAGTGACAACTGACAAGTAAGGTGATGTTGGCTTCTCACACAGTGATCTCAATGACTTCTCACATAATGGCATTACCTTGCCATTATTTCTGAGTGGAAAAGTGGTGAATTGCCAAATGACATAGTAAAATTGCTCAACTCTTAAGAATTAAAACAAGAATAATTTTAAGTTGTCATTTATTGATAATCACATCCTATGTATTTTTTAAAAGTATTTGAACATTTCAAATACTTTAGGAAAGTATTTAAATACATATACTTTCATGTCAAATTCTTTAAAAAAAAGTATTTAAATACTTTCAAATACAAATGTATTTGACCCCATGTCTGGTGCCTGTGCCACTCTCATTCACTGATGATGTATTGTCCGAGTGCCTGTGCCACTCTCATTCACTGATGATGTATGGTCTGACTGGGTGCCGATGCCACTCTCACTCAGTGATGATGTATGGTCTGACTGAGTGCCTATGCCACACTCACTCACTGATGATGTATGGTCTGAGTGCCAGTGCCACTCTCATTCAGTGATTATGTATCTCCTGACTGGGTGCCGATGCCACTCTCACTCACTGATTATGTATGGTCTGACTGAGTGCCTGTGTCACTCACACTCACTGATGATGTATGGTCTGACTGAGTGCCAGTGCCACTCTCACTCACTGATGGTGTATGGTCTGACTGAGTGCCAGTGCCACTCTCACTCACTGATGATGTATGGTCTGACTGAGTGTCAGTGCCACTCTCACAATTGATGGGACCGGGGCCGGTTTCATTAGCGGCTTAGTGCAAAGATGATTTTCTTAATAAATTATGCAGGTTTTTGAAATAAGCAAACATTGGAGTTTAAGCAAACATGTGATGCTAAATAATTGTGTAACTTTAAAGTACACTTCATGAAAGCAGCCCGAGTACATCGCTGTTTGTCTACGTCACAATCAGAATTCTGCACATGACCACTGTCAAGTTTTACTACACCAACAATGTTTACATAAGTACTATATTTGCCTTATTAGTACATTACTAGTTCAGCAGGACATCTTCTAAATCAATCTTTCCTGCACGCAGCTCTTGTTTGAACAACTTTGCCTATTTTTTATCATAAAGAAAAACGTTTGGGGCCAGAATTTCAACAAAATATACAAAGGAAGCCAGAATGCTCCATGTGTTCGATGTGCAGTTTGGTATCTTGACAGACGTTGTTGCAAAGCAATAGGTCACGTGATCATGATCAATACATCAATTAGCAATATGTGGCTTCACTGAGCAACTGTGCCAGTCTCATTCTGCAACACCTGTGTAGATGCAAAACCACCTAAGAGTGTGTCATATATATATTAATGATGTCTTACATAGTATTAGTCTGATTCTCTCGGTGACAAGGTTGGTGTTTTGTTGTGCATTATTTTTGTGACATTGAAGCCGAGTTATTGATAGGTTTTGACAGATTCTAGCATTAGAATTAATTAAAGCTGCATTCTCATCTGGTTCAGTTCATTGTGAATCAGTTTTGTTCATGTCCAGATATGTAATGTGTGAATAGCTTAAATAATATTCACAGTTGGCTTAATAAAAAATGCATACCTTTGGTAAAATGGTTAAAAAGACTGGCAATTACATCTTGTAACTTGCCAATTGTTTGGCCGACATTTAGCCTTCAATCCACTGAATTTGTTCATCACATGGTTTTTGAAAGTCGAGAACATGAAGTTATCAAATAAGAAACATGTGCATAATACTATTGCACATTCACTTGAAGATTACAATTTTGAGAATCACTTGAATTAATTAGTGGGCAAGAACAGATAGTTTTGTCTGAATAATTTACCAAAACGACATACAGAAAGTTGCACAAATGAGCCAGCACGTTGTAGTGGATGCTGGGTAGTTTCACATTTTTGTGAAATGAATTTAAAATAGACGAATAACAAATTTGAATTGAGGAGGCAACTTTAATTAACAAAGCATGTTGTAGAGGTTGCATGGCAATTAGTATGCAGTATGTTTACCTGGAAAGTTGAGGCATTTGAAATGAGCATAAAATGCAGGTGTCATTGCAGTTTTTTTATAGATTTTTCCAAACTGTTAATACTTTCACAAGACATAGTTTGCAAGTCAATTTTTCTCTGAGCATTGGCTTAAAGATAAATATTGTCGATTTTGATGTTTTCATGTTATTTTTAAGAATTTTGTGAGTGAGCGTGAAAGTTGTATGATCTAATTAGTAGATGTTGTATATTTGTTCGAGTTTGAAATTGATGAAGATTTGACAGATTATGTCACAAGATCTAAGATGGGTTGAGCTTGTAGTGAAGGATGAATGGGTCGCATTGATCCAGCTATGCTCACCTTGAAGTAGTGATCAAATGACTCTTGATATGATGATGTCATTGTTATCACATCATTCTTGATATGATGATGTCATTGTTATCACATCATTCTTGATGTGGTGATGTCATTGTGAACACATAAAAAATTATTCTTATTGTGATGATGTCACTTTGATCACATCGCTTTTGATGTGGTAATGCCACCATAATCATGTCACTCTTGAGGTGATGATATCACTGTGATTATACATCACTCTCGAAATAGTTATACTTCTCTTGAAATGGTGATGTCACTGTGATTATGTCCCTCTTGAGGCGACATAGATGCTAAGGCAGCTATGTAATCTCCGATATGTTGTTGCTAAAACTGTTGTGTGTACTATAAACTGGTTCTTGTAGCTATGATTTATATGTAATATGCATGCGTAAAGATAGCAGAATCGTCTGCTGTGCAGTGATTTTTGCTGTATAAATTACTCTTGAGTGGATGACTAGAATGTCGTGCGAATTTGTGGCTGCGTTAATAGTTTATACTTGCCAAGATTTGTCTTTTGTATACCCATGCTTTTGTGTCAATGTATCATTGGAACAGGGTTGGTGCTGTGGCATTTAAGGGTGTTTTATGACAGCCGCCATGTCTTTCATTCTGACCAAGGTCACACATATGAGACAATGTCAAGAGGTCAGACTTCAATCAAAGTACGTGTACTTGGGTGGTCGTAACATAAATCAAGATGTCTAAATTAGACAGAGCCTGCCTATGGTAATTAATTTGCATGTTAGACAGACACACAACACACACAGTTCATGTGAGTGTGTTTTAGGTGATTTAGGAAGTGTTTTAGGTGATTTAGGAAGTTTTCTAGTTTGGTAGTAAACCCCGTCTGGTAAGTGAATTTGGCATGAGACTACTAAAGTAAATCAGGTTTAACAATTTAAATGCATCATCAGTTAAATTAAGTGCATATGAACCAAGTTATCTGCTGTTATATACAAATGTTCTCTTGTTGAAATGTCTCTGAATTTATTCTTTCCAATCGATGTGATACCAGCACAGTCAGATACAATCTGGTAGATTATTAATTAGATTTTAATACATTTTGTTCTGTTGTTTACATATATAGATATTAATCTTTGCATTTTGTGACGCATGTGTATGTATATAAACCCTATGGTATGTGCATGTGATAATAATTTGTCTATTTATGTGTACATATGAGGCTGTGCATCACAATGAGAAAGGATTTTGATGGCATTTGTCGTCCATATCAGATGTGGATATATAGGTGTGCAAAATGAGTTCCATATGTTATTCTTTGCAACCTTTATAATGTAAGACTTGGTAGACCACTCAACTTCTGGAGTCCAATACACAGGGCATTTGTCCTCTGGGCAACTGTACTCAGGACAACTGCCCTCTGGACAACTATCCTCTAGGCAACTGCCCTCGGGACAACTGTCCTCAAGGCAACTGTCCTCAGGACAACTGTTCTCGGGGCAACTGTCCTCAGGACAACTGTCCTCAAGGCAACTGTCTTCAAGGCAACTGTCCTCAGGACAACTGTCCTCATGACAACTGTCCTCAGGACAACTGTCCTCAAGGCAGCTGTCCTCTAGGCAACTGTCTTCAAGGCAAATGTCCTCATGGCAACTGTCCTCAACGTAATTGTCCTCGTGGGAACTGTCCTCAAGGCAACTGTCCTCGAGGTATCTGTCCTCAGGGCAATTGTCCTCGGAGCATCTGTCCCTTATTTCCTCCGGGTGCTAGTTCAGTTGGTGCCGACACCGGTGAAGCTGTCAGTCGGCAGCCAGGACCATAGGTTGACAATCAGACTACTGAGCTACAATATGTATGTGCCCAGGTTATTATCTCTCATTTTTCTTGTTTCCTTGCTGATGCTCAAACAAAAATATTTCTTTGTTGACACTAAACATGTTATGAAATGGACGTGATATGTGAACATGTTTAATAAACATTCTACCTGGTAAAAATATTTAGGTGTTTGACGTTTTCTATTAAGAGCTCTGTTCTATGTATTAATGTACAAAGGCTGCAATTTATAAGCAGATGCTTTGTATGCATTGTGATATGTGGATGTTTGAGAATTGACAGTTGATATTGCTTGCTGTTTGTCGAGTCCGGTTTCTTTCTCCATGGAGAAAGAAACAGGACTGTCCTTACTAGACAGTGGTGGGTATTTGTGTACAAATAGCATTCGCACATTAATTGCAGTGTGCCTGATTGCTTCCTAGAGAAATCGAGATGGTGTTTGGTTGAACATAGTGCACTATATAACAACTTACCTTTACCTTCAGGACTGGGACAACGTGACAGAATAACATAGTGACATCACTTGTTAACAAGACTAATTTTATGTACTGTACATTTACAGAAATAATTTGGGACTGTCGTACAGTGGCCATTATTGTGAGATGTCTGTATTACCGAGGTGGCCATAATTGTGAGATGTCTATATTACTGAGGTGGCCATAATTGTGAGATGTCTGTATTACCGAGGTGGCCACAATGGTGAGATGTCTGTATTATGGAGGTGGCCACAATTGAGAGATGTCTGTATTATGGAGGTGGCCACAATTGTGAGATGTATGTATTACCGAGGTGGCCATAACTGCGATATGTATGTATTACCGAGGTGGCCATAATTGTGAGATGTCTGTATTACCGAGGTGGCCATAATTGCGATATGTATGTATTACCGAGGTGGCCATAATTGTGAGATGTCTGTATTACCGAGGTGGCCATAATTGTGAGATGTCTGTATTACCGAAGTGGCCGTAATTGTGGGATGTCGGTATTACCGAGATGGCCATAATTGTGAGATGTCTGTATTACCGAGCTGGCCGTAAATGCGAGGTGGCTGTATTACCGAGGTGGCCATAATTGTGAGATGTCTGTATTAACGAGGTGGCCATAATTGTGAGACGCCTGTATTACCGAGGTGGCCGTAATTGTGCGATATCTGTATTACCGAGGTGGTCATAATAGTGGGATGTCTGTATTACTGAGGTGGCCATAATTGCTAGATGTCTGTAATACCAAGATGGTCGTAAAGCGAGGTTCAACTGTACTGATGTATAAGATTTACTTACTTATGTTCTTACAGTTTATTTAAATTAATATAAACATGCCCGGATAAAATAACAACATAAATATGTATGTACAGATCCCAGTGGCAACTAATTGTAAAACCTCAGGAACAATGGATCGAAGTACAGTATCTTCAATCATGTGCAGGTGTGCAAGGGAAACATGTCAATGAAAGTGTAGTGGCTTCATGGAAAACAAACTACATAATCACATATCAATGTCCACTGAAACCTTAACCTGCACCAAGCAGGGCAGGGTGTAGTGGTGTTGACTTAGACCGTCATATTGGATGACATCTGGTACAGACACAGAGAACAAGTTGTCGCTTGAGAGCTGCTGCATGCCAGTGTTTACCTCCTGTCACGACTTTGTTTCGCACCCTGTACCAAACAGAAGCACTTCTTAAACTTGAGTAAAGAATGCAACATCCTGGACGGTTGTACAAGTTCACAGTCTTAAAATACATTAAGCTTTATGTAGGGGGGTTTCAATGTGACCGTGTATTGGGGGGAAATCAGTTGCTAGAGTGGCATCACCTAGCAAGTGAAACATGTTAATTGTAAATTGATGCCTATAGCAATTTTGGATTGCAACAATCGCAAGTTCCACACGACATACCGGTGGAGGGTTGAACCACATGACATACCGGTGGAGGGTTGAACCACACGACATACTGGTGGAGGGTTGAACCACTCGACATACCGGTGGAGGGTTAACCACACGACATACCGGTAGAGGGTTGAATCACATGACATACCGGTGGAGGGTTGAACCACACCAAATACCGGTGGAGGGTTGAACCACACGACATACCGGTGGAGGGTTGAACCACACGACATACCTGTGGAGGGTTGAACCACATGACATACCAGTGGAGGGTTGAACCACATGACATACCGGTGGAGGGTTGAACCACACGACATACCAGTGGAGGGTTGAACCACACCAAATACCGGTGGAGGGTTGAACCCAATGCTAAACGCACAGTTTCTTACTTTGTGAACTTATGAGACCATCTCTTATTGCTAAAATGGAATGTCAAAAAAAGAAATACAATAATGTTTTGCAGCTTTACAGATACTGGTATGTTGAAGCAAGTTTTAATTACTGAAGTTAATATTCACAGCCATTATGTGCAAACATTGCTCATATTCACAACCATTACGTGCAAACATTGCTCACATTCACTGCCATTATGTGCAAACATTGTACATATTCACTGACATTATGTGCAAACATTGCTCATATTCACAACCATTACGTGCAAACATTGCTCATATTCACTGCCATTATGTGCAAACATTGCTCATATTCACAATCATTATGTGGATATGTGGAAACATTCCTTATACTCATTGCTATTCTGTACAAACATTGCTCATATTCACTACCAATCCGTACAATCTGTACAAACATTGATGTGTTGTAGCCGTTTTATTTATCTTCAGGGACTACTTTAACATAATATATCACTACGCCATGATGCTTCTAATACAAGGAGTCCCATATTACACCCTGTATGAGATAATTAAAACTCCCAAGGATTATTGATGGCTTATGTAAATATAATTATGCAAAGTTTAAAATAAATTGTTACGAGTCCGTATAATTCTAAAAACAAAAACATGTAAACAATTAATGTCTGAACATTACCTGTTCATAGAAATGTTCGCTTAAAACATGTTTATAATGATATTAATAATTCTCTAGAGCAGTCATTGGGTAGACAGCCCTCGTGCTCACGGGGGAGTATTATGCCACATTAATTTTGCTGATATCGTGCTGGGTCTCTGATACAACGTCCCGGATGAGTGCTAGTGACACCGTTGGTGACTTCTTTCCTCTCAGCTCGCGGCTCTGGTTCACCGATTGTCACTTGTCACTGGTTGATCAGAAGCGTGTTGCTGAACGATCTGTTTCGAACACGTTGGCTCATCACTGAACCGAACAGTTTTCGTCTTGGTTGCCACAAGCTCACGTCTTAGGCTAGTGCCATTTGACGTATCTACGACATAGATTCTTGGCTCATCGCATTTGATGATAACTTTTCCAGGACACCACGTTTTATTTTGATGATCCTGGATTCTGACCTCTTGACCTGTATACAGTGGCGGGAGGTCGCTCTTTCTGCTCTTCTTATCATGTTGCTGCTTCATTGCGATTTGTCATTCTTGCATGCACGTGCGACTTGGCAACAGGGTTGTTAACGTTCGGCCCAAGAGCATCTCGGCAGGTGATGGTAGTTTAGGGTCAACTGGAGTCGCATGGATGTTCAGAAGAGCAAGCTGCATGTTGCTAGACTTTTTCAGCGTTCCGCAAGACCATTGCGTCGAGCATAGTGTGGGAAACTCGTCATGTGTGTGATCCCCCAAGTCTCCACGAACTTCTTGAATGCTTGGCCTGTATATTGTGGGCCATTGTCTAACAAGATTTGATCAGGTCGTCCGAATATTGCGCAGTAGTGGCTTAGCTTCTCAGCCACGGCATGGCTGGTAATTGGAACTGTCATTTCGTCAACCATCGGGTATTTGCTATATCTGTCCACTGTAAGCAAGTAGTGGCGATCCCCGATTTGAAACAAGTCAGACACGATATGTTGCCATGGTCTGGCTGGCAGATTGTGTGGTAGAAGCGGTTCGTGTCTGTATGTGTCTTGCTGCTCTTGGCAACTTTAGCATGACTTGCAAGTGTTCTCAATCTCTTTGTTGATTTTCAACCACTATACGCTCACGTGCAAGCCGTTGCGACTTCTCGACCCCCTGGACCACAATGCAACTGATTGAGAATGTCCTTCTTCATAGATTGTGGTACCAGGATCTGACGTCCTTTGAAGATGACACCTGCTTCCATGGCTACATGTAGTATGCCCTCAGGTCGACAGGTAGTTCATTGATGTTTTCCGGCCATCCTCTGTATATAACTTCTCCCAGCTCGTTGAGGATAGGGTCACGCAAAGTTTTCTCCTTCAATAACTGCTGTTTAGTTGTGGGGAAGTTGATGAGTGCGATTGACACTTGTTGAGGTTCATCAGCCTCCAACGTCAAGTCGTCGACTCTCATGTCTAGGTCAACATCGTCGTTGTTGATTGGGTTAGGCAAGCGACTCAGTGTATCTGCCAGGATCATTTGCTCACCTGGCCGATATTCAACTGTTTTTGAAGAATGAAATGCTCTTTTGCTTGATGAGGCATTTTGCAGAGTTGAATACCAACCCTTCTTCGTGTGCTCGCTCCATCAGCTTGATGTTCCAATCATGGTCCTCGTTGTTCTCGCCAGATTCACACACATCGTCTCCGATCCCTGTGACCCCCCATTCAGACCCTCCAGGATCTGGTCCATTTTGGCTTGAAATATGTCTTGAGAGACATTCAACCCAAAGGGAAGTCTTCGCCAGCAAAATCTGCCGAATGGTGTACTAAACTTAGTTTTAGATGAACCGACCAGTATCCAGCTTATGCATCTAATTGCTAAACACTTTGGCTTTAGCGAGTTCTGGGTTGATTTCCACCAAGGTAGGTATTTTGTGACGACACCTGCATAGCTCTGCATTGAGACGTTGTGGATCGATACATACACGGATTGAGCCATCTCTCATCATGCTATATGCCAGACTAGAACGCCAGTCTGTGTGCTCCTCTACTTTGCGTATGACCCCCTTGGAGACCATCTTCTCGAGTTCCTGTTTCAATTTGTCCTTCATGTGGATACTGCACTTTCGAGGTGCGTTAATGAATAACTCTGCGTCGTCCTTCAAGAGGAGTTTTGCTTCCCCTGAGAAGTTCCCGATAGTGTCAAACTGCTGTGGATAGGCACGTTTTAAGTCATTTATGTTATTGATGACTGGTGCATTCAGACATTCTGTTGTCTCGGTGGTGCGCTTTCCTGCGTCTGCTACACCATCCACGTTTATGGTTATCAGCTGCAACTGCTCACTGGTTGGTAGGCCAACAACTGCTGGGCCTGGTACATCAATGGCATAAAAGGCTGCCTTTGTCCACTTGTCGTCTTTCTAACTGCAGTATATGTCTATCTTCCCATGACATTTGATGGTTGCCCCATTGTACGCTGTTAGTCTGACGTTGTTCGCTGGGTCCAATACATGTGACGCTTGTGTGCCTTACATCTACTGGAACGTTCTCATTGGTAAGGTGTTCCCTGATGCACCTGTGTCGATCTTCAGTCGTGATGTACAGTCCTTTATATGGATCCCTGGTGGTTTTATCTTCAGCTTAGTGTATGCCTGGTCGCGAGTTGTAGTGTCTTGTTTGATGCTTTCAAGGCTCTTTGAGCTTAGAGTAACCAAGTAGAAGTCTTTTTGGTATGTCTTTGGTATCTATGCCATCGGTTTCATAGTCTGTTTCTACTGAGTTGAACTCTTTCTGTCCTTTTCCTCTTCTCTGGCTGTATTTAGCACTGCTTCAATGTGACGACAGTGTATCTTGGACTACTTCAACATAATGTATCACTACGCCGTGATGCTTCTAATACAAGGAGTCCCATATTAAAACAATGTTCACCGCCATTCTGTGCAAACATTGTTCATATTCACTGTCAATATGTACAAACATTGCTCATTTTCACTGTCAATATGTACAAATGCTCATACTCACTGTCAATCTCTGCAAACATTGCTCATATTCACAGTCAATCTGTACAAACATTGCTCATTTTCACTGTCAATATGTACAAATGCTCATACTAACTGTCAATCTCTGCAAACATTGCTCATATTCACAGTCAATCTGTACAAACATTGCTCATTTTCACTGTCAATATGTACAAATGCTCATACTCACTGTCAAGCTCTGCAAACATTGCTCATATTCACAGTCAATCTGTACAAACATTGCTCATATTGCTATTCTGTGGATTAATAAAATAATGTACAAAAAGTTGACTGCACTCCCACAAGCACTAGACAGTGCTAGACACAGATTGGAAGCCCTAAATGTAAGGGCTGCTGTGACGGTTTTGGCCCTGCTTTGTCCTTACCTCAGATCTGCTGTAGTGGTTCCTAAAATTCAGGTTAATCTTGTGGTCCAAATTCATCTTCTTTTGGTTTCTCTGCATCTTCTTGCGGTTTATCTTGGTCCTCTTGCGGTTTCTGTTCATTCTCTTGTGGTTTCTTTTCAGGCTCTGGTAGTTTGTCTACTGTCTGAACCAATTGTTGTTCAACTTTCTTTAGCATCTCCTTCACAATGGTCTCTGCCTGATGACGAACTAATGCAATCTTCTCTTCATCCTGCCAACCATGTGTACTATTACACACATGTGCAATATGTGCCATGCAATACAGCTGCATAGTTCAGATTTCATAATCACACATGTTGAATTATGACCATAACTATTTGTGACTTGCCACAAATTTGTGAAATGGAATGTTGTACCTTTTTGGATTCCACAGATCATCAGCTTTAAAATGACACCTCATTTGTTGAAATACCTTCTGTAGTTTTCGATTTATTGCAAAAAATTGAATCAATCTTTAAAAAGTGACATTTTGAGATACGAAACAGTTATAGTTTTTTAAAGGTTATATTTATTCTTTCTAGAAACACTGATGTCTTCAATAAGAGTTTGTGAAAGTGTACAACTGAGTTGGCATAAAAAGATGTATTTGCCATTGTGCTAGCACCAGCGGCATATACCAACTGCATGCATATAACCACATCGTGCATGCACAATGTATGTATTGAAGGTAACTATGGCAACAGGCATAGACCACCCTCACAGCTGCATCACAGAAAACATGTATAGCAATAACCTCAGCATGACCAATGAAAGGATGGCCTGTTTCAAGCTGCAAAACAAAAACACAAGTTAACAGTGGAACAGAGCTAAAACATAGTTTGTCACAAATGAACTGGCACTATGCATCAAATTTAGGTTGCACACTGAATATAATTATGATATTTTGCGTAAATCATCCATCAGAGTAAGCAATGTACTTATGTACCAATGTTCCAGACTCATCTTGCATCAGAGTAAGCACTGTACTTATGTACCAATGTTCCAGACTCATCTTGCATCAGAGTACGCACTGTACTTATGTACCAATGTTCCAGACTCATCTTGCATCAGAGTAAGCACTGTACTTATGTACCAATGTTCCAGACTCATCTTGCATCAGAGTAAGCACTGTACTTATGTACCAATGTTCCAGACTCATCTTGCATCAGAGTAAGCAATGTACTTATGTACCAATGTTCCAGACTCATCTTGCATCAGAGTAAGCACTGTACTTATGTACCAATGTTCCAGACTCATCTTGCATCAGAGTAAGCACTGTACTTATGTACCAATGTTCCAGACTCATCTTGCATCAGAGTAAGCACTGTACTTATGTACCAATGTTCCAGACTCATCTTGCATCAGAGTAAGCAATGTACTTATGTACCAATGTTCCAGACTCATCTTGCATCAGAGTAAGCACTGTACTTATGTACCAATGTTCCAGACTCATCTTGCATCAGAGTAAGCACTGTACTTATGTACCAATGTTCCAGACTCATCTTGCATCAGAGTAAGCACTGTACTTATGTACCAATGTTCCAGACTCATCTTGCATCAGAGTAAGCACTGTACTTATGTACCAATGTTCCAGACTCATCTTGCATCAGAGTAAGCACTGTACTTATGTACCAATGTTCCAGACTCATCTTGCATCAGAGTAAGCACTGTACTTATGTACCAATGTTCCAGACTCATCTTGCATCAGAGTAAGCACTGTACTTATGTACCAATGTTCCAGACTCATCTTGCATCAGAGTAAGCACTGTACTTATGTACCAATGTTCCAGACTCATCTTGCATCAGAGTAAGCACTGTACTTATGTACCAATGTTCCAGACTCATCTTGCATCAGAGTAAGCAATGTACTTATGTACCAATGTTCCAGACTCATCTTGCATCAGAGTAAGCAATGTACTTATGTACCAATGTTCCAGACTCATCTTGCATCAGAGTAAGCAATGTACTTATGTACCAATGTTCCAGACTCATCTTGCATCAGAGTAAGCACTGTACTTATGTACCAATGTTCCAGACTCATCTTGCATCAGAGTAAGCACTGTACTTATGTACCAATGTTCCAGACTCATCTTGCATCAGAGTAAGCAATGTACTTATGTACCAATGTTCCAGACTCATCTTGCATCAGAGTAAGCACTGTACTTATGTACCAATGTTCCAGACTCATCTTGCATCAGAGTAAGCACTGTACTTATGTACCAATGTTCCAGACTCATCTTGCATCAGAGTAAGCACTGTACTTATGTACCAATGTTCCAGACTCATCTTGCATCAGAGTAAGCAATGTACTTATGTACCAATGTTCCAGACTCATCTTGCATAAGATTAACACGTGTTTCGTTGTTTCTACCAAACTGCCAGGTTTCACTACCGACATGGCTGAGATTGTGGGTACCCTTTGAATGTGTAAGACCTACAAATGGAGTGTCTGGACATTGTGGGTACCCTTTGAATGGACCTACAAATGGAGTGTCTGGACATTGTGGGTACCCTTTGAATGGACCTACAAATGGAGTGTCTGGACATTGTGGGTACCCTTTGAATGGACCTACAAAGGGAGTGTCTGGACATTGTGGGTACCCTTTGAATGGACCTACAAATGGAGTGTCTGGACATTGTGGGTACCCTTTGAATGTGTAAGACCTACAAATGGAGTGTCTGGACATTGTGGGTACCCTTTGAATGTGTAAGACCTACAAATGGAGTGTCTGGACATTGTGGGTACCCTTTGAATGTGTAAGACCTACAAATGGAGTGTCTGGACATTGTGGGTACCCTTTGAATGGACCTACAAATGGAGTGTCTGGACATTGTGGGTACCCTTTGAATGTGTAAGACCTACAAATGGAGTGTCTGGACATTGTGGGTACCCTTTGAATGTGTAAGACCTACAAATGGAGTGTCTGGACATTGTGGGTACCCTTTGAATGTGTAAGACCTACAAATGGAGTGTCTGGACATTGTGGGTACCCTTTGAATGGACCTACAAATGGAGTGTCTGGACATTGTGGGTACCCTTTGAATGGACCTACAAATGGAGTGTCTGGACGTAACTGCAGTGTATGGAACGGTGCTGTTTGGAGCGAGGACATGACGCAGCTCTCTGACAACAACGGAGGCCAGGCTGCTGCTCGCATTGAACATGTGAGTCGCTTTATTTGACAATGAGGCTTCGCTCTCCATTCCCCAATCACGGCAACTGTGAACTAATGCATGTTGGTCATCTGTTGTTATCCTTGTTGAAACAAACTGAATCCTGCTGAATCTCACTCAAATTCTGGTGACTGAGCTTGAACTTCTCCAGTTCAGGAATGATGACTTAATTTTTCTATCTACCACTCACTCACTCACTCACTCACTCACTCACTCACTCACTCACTCACTCACTCACTCACTCACTCACTCACTCACTCACTCACTCACTCACTCACTCACTCACTCACTCACTCACTCACTCACTCACTCACTCACTCACTCACTCACTCACTCACTCACTCACTCACTCACTCACTCAACCCTTGACCAAGACGATCATTGGGGTGCACGTCTGGATAATGTGTCTACTATCTGCCGCCACCGGTCTCTATCTTGTATTGTCTGCAGGAGATCTTTCAGTGGCAACTCAGTCCATTCTGTGATGTTGTCGAGCCACATCTTTCTTGCTCTTCCCCCTTTTCTCCCCCCTCTCTCACGGTGCCCTGGAGTATTTCTCTGGCAATGGCCACTGTTGCTTTCTTTTTTTAATATATTTAGGACTGGTTATTGAAATCCAGCCAAGTTGTTGATGGTGTTTCATATGAATTCATTTCAGAACCGGTTGCATTCGCCTTCAAATGCAGTTCGGCAGGCAATACGACTTCAATATTTATTCTTGTATTAAGAACAGTTCATGAAAGTTTTAAAGTAAGAAGGAAGTATGTAGACATATACCTCTTGTGCTACTTGCTTCTCCACAACTTCTATTGCAGCCACCTTCTGTTCCTACAAATAGAAAAGTCTAGCTAGAACACTGCAGAATTAGTAATCAATAATTCTGCATAGAATTATCTCTGTAAGCAATCATATGAGAACGGAACAAAGTTATGTGCACGCCGTACAACCCAATATAATTTAATATCTTCCAAGATGAGATAAAAGAGACTTGGTCAATCCAATGTGTAGTTGGTGTAATAATGACGACAGCATGAGATCCTCGTGAAAATTGTCATCAAGTTGGAAGAATAATTAAATAAAGAAATTTTTCTTATTTCACAACTAGACAGTTCTTGATGAAGACCGCAAAAGGTGGTCGAAATGTCGATGTGAGTCAAATTTTGTAGTTGTGAAATAATTTTTTAATTTCAGTATGAGATCCTCTCTTACAGTGCAGAATACCAGACATTTGTTATCTTCAACTCAGCAACAAAACATAAATTATGAAAGATTTCACTAAAATTAAACAACTTAACATTTAATGTAACTAATTTCTGTCCACTTTAAGGTGACAAATTGCAAACGTTGTATTTGGCACATTTTTCTGGAAGTAAATACTTGATGGGATGTGAGGGTGATGCTCAAGCAAGGACATGGGTGCTGACATAAGCTGAACCTTTTGGGTGCAATTTTTACTGACACATGATCAACAAGGGGTGTCTTTGTAAAACAGTATTCATGAAATTTTTCCTTTTCAAATATGAAAATATCCACATTACTGATATCCAGAGCTTAATTTTTTAAAGAAAACTGTCTATGGTAACATTGAGACTGAGTAATGGACATTTGATGCTGGAGTTGAATAGACTATAGACGTTTACATTGAACTGCAACATACAATTTAATAAAAATATATATAGTTTAATCAAAATATACCTCATCTGCTGCGTCCCCTTCCAAGTCAACTTGGGGGATCACTTTCATGCCCTGCACAAGAAGGCAAAACAGACTTGTAGGTCGCTATTAAAATGCTGACGCAATTTATTTCAGCCCACGTGAAAAAGGAAACTATTTCATGCACATTATCTAAGCCATGTGATCGTTTGTGTGTGTGTGTGTGTGTGTGTGTGTGTGTGTGTGTGTGTGTGTGTGTGTGTGTGTGTGTGTGTGTGTGTGTATGTGTGTGTGTGTGTGTGTGTGTCTACGAGTGCATGTGGCATGTTTTGTATGTTTGTGTGCAGATGTGTACATGCATGTTTGTGTGTATGCATGTGTGTGTGCCTAAGGGGATGCATGTGTGCGTGGGTGTGTGTGAGTATGTGTGTGTGTATGTGCACGTATGCACGCACATGTGTGTGTGTGTGTGTGTGTGTGTGTGTGTGTGTGTGTGTGTGTGTGTGTGTGTGTGTGTGTGTGTGTAAAAAGCTACAACTATTAACATTAATCAATCAATAGTATAGATTATAGTAACAAAAACAGATTAGTGTTAGAAAAAGGGGTATACTGAAGAATTATCTTATGACACTTTATAAGAATACTTTTACAATCATCAGTAGAGTATTTAACTCAAGAGGTTTTATAGGGGATTCTATTATATACATATTTATACTTTACATGAATCATGAAACCAGATAAGTATTTTTTTTCCGGAGTGAATAATTAATTGTCTGTGGGGAAACGTTATTTCTTTTAAATATTGAAAGACGGAATTGATCATTTAATAATCTAGAACCATGTTTTATTCACAAATAATAATGATTCAGATGTATATCATTGTTATGAAACTTAACTGTATGGAAATTACAAATTAAAACCTATTGGAAAACATATTTTTATTAATTTAAAAACACTTTTTAATGGTATGTCACCTTAACAAAAAAGTAATTGCTTTCAATAACAAACAGTCATGGCACACCATTAATTAGTACCATTAAGTACATCCACAATTCATGCACACACACATGCACGCCGACACACACACACACCGACACACACACACACACACACACACACACACACACACACACACACACACACACACACACACACACACACACACACACACACACACACACACACACACACACACACACACACACACACACACCGACACACACACACACCGACACACACACACACCGACACACATACACACACACACACACACACACCGACACACACACACACCGACACACATACACACACACACACACACACACACACACACACACACACACGTACACGCGTGTACACACACATGCACACAATCCCACATGCACAAACACACCCACACCACACACACCCACCATAAAAATGAAAATACCTTTGGAGATTGCATGACATCAGTTTGTTGGAGCTCCACATCTGTAGATTCTGCCGCTTCCTGTTCTTGTCGTGTCTCCAGATTTTGAGATGGGGTTTCTTGGATTATCTGCTCATCCTGCACAAAAATATTACACTGAAACACCTCTAATTAACACCAGAGTTGTGGACAAACATTCCTTGAGAAGTACCAATTATGACGATAATCAACGATACGCAATAAATGTAAACTGTACCAAACATGTCCATGTTGTCATCTTTGTTTCATTGTAATGAAGATCAACAATCTTTGACACTGTATAACTTGATGAGGTAATATTGACACATCAAGGTAGTTCTGCCATGTGTTTGAATCCTCTATATATATTTATATATATAAATATATATATATATATATATAAATACAGTTATAAACATTTTGAATAATGTATACAAAAAAGGATTGACAGTTGTACTGTCATTATTTCGTTGGCAACAAAAATGATATTTTTATGGACACACAACACACACATACACACACATACAACACACACATCTACACACATAACACACATACACACACAACACATGCACACGTAACACACACACGACACACACATACAACACACACTCACATACAACACACACACACACACACACGCATGCCCACTCACACACAAGCATGAGGAACCATAAAAATACCTCTTTAGCTTGTTGGAACCCCAGATATGAACTTGCCGACTCCTGTCTCTGAATCTCTACTTCTGCTTGCTGGTACCCCATGTCCCCTTCTGTCGATTTGCGAGATATGGTTTCCGAGGTTGTGTGATCATCCTGTACAAAAAGATCGCAGACACCTAATTTTTTTCAGTTTCATATATTTCTCACCAAAAACACTAAAACTTGAATGCTGGAAAAGATATCAAATCATTGTATGTTACAAAATATAGTTTTGTAATTAGTTTTAATTAGTTTGATAGTGGCGGGCTGCAGAAGGTCAGCCAAGTGCAACTTACATAACAAGGCCAGGTGCGTCGGCTAAGAATAGAATGGGAGTGGCGATTTGACATTTGGAGCTCTGCATTTGGGAATAGACTGCGGCAGTTGTGAGGTGCAGCTCGGCGAGGACAGGAGGCCTCCACGGGGTTGGCTAGCAGTGTCATTGGCCGAGGGGTAGCAGCATAGATGGCTGCTAGATACAGTGCGGAACCCGGTGCGGAAGGTGATAGTTGTAGTGGCTGGCAGAACGACGTGGGATCGTGTAGCCAGTGAGTGTAGTTCTAAATAAAAACGTTTTGTTGCAACACTCCAGAGTAGAGTGGTCCACACAAGTGTTGTGTTACAACTCTGTTAATCTGGGATTTCGTTACATTATCTAAATGGTCGTTGCGCCTATGTGGCTGCACCTTGTAAGAGCTCAATAACATTGCGATATTTTATAATTGGTGGTTGTCGGACATCGATACTGTTTACAAGACGTGATTGTGAATATACGTGGAGTTCAATTCGACGGACAATGTTATATAAGTACGACATATATGTCAGTTTTAAGCTGTTTTTATGACATCGTATCGTTGAACTGGTGGTAATCAGTCAGGCTTGACGACAAACAGAACCAGAGACCCTTCCAGCCAGCCGACAGACTGGTCATCACGCTTGACTAGCAATGACAGTTGACTATATCTGGTCAAGTATGACAGAACAATACCATGCCAGCACGTGGACACTGTTGTGTAAACTTGGCATTACTGTAAGACTTCCTACTAAGCGCGGCTGCCGTGGTGGACGTAAACAACACCGAATATCCACTGTGGTAGCAGCAACAGCATTGGAACCAGCGGCGGCAGCAGCGGCGCCGGTGGCGGCAGAAGCGAGAGCGGCGGCACCGGTGGCGGCAGCAGTGACAGCAGAGGCACCAGCAGTGACGGCGGTGACTGCAGCGGCGATGGCAGCGACACTAGCGGCGGCGGCACCGATAGCGGCGGTCTCTCTCTCGGTGGCGCCAGGAGTGACAGCAGCGGCAGCGACACCAGCGAAAGCAGCTACAACAGCGACTGCAGCAGCGACAGCAGCGGCTCCAGCGGCGGCAGCAGCAATAGCAGCGAAAGCCGCCTACAACGACCTTGTGTTCAGAGAAAAGTAATAAAATCACGCAACATTTCTACAATAAAAATTACATCATTCTGTGAGGAATTAATTGACATGGATCTTAACAATCCCGATCACGCCAACAACGTGCTGTCTGCACAAGTTGAGAGATACAACAATATTCTCACCCAAGCTCTTGATAGGCATGCTCCGATGAAGAAACGGTGGGTGAAACTTCGCCCAAATTCTCCGTGGTTTGGTGAAAACATCATGACAGGGAAACAGTTACAGCGTCAGCTTGAGAATAAATGGAGAAAATCACGTCTCGAAATTGACCGCCAAAATTACTGCCATCAGAAGCAAGCGGTAATTCATCAAATCAAACTGGCAAAATCACATTACTATAATCAGCTATTCATCGACATCGCTAAAGACCAAAGGCGAATTTTCCGTCTGACTGACAAACTCTTTCACCGGCGACATAACTCGCCCCTTCCAAAGTGTCAATCTCAGCAGGATTTGGCTCGTAGGTTTCATCTCTTCTTCAACGAGAAGGTAAAGTGGATCCGAGAGGAGTTTGATGTAGTAGATGATCTGCATCTTCCTACGAGAGATCTCCCATCACCCGAATTCACGAGCTTTCATGAAGTGTCTAAGCAAGATATACAGAAGATACTCTCTAAGTCGCCAGGAACAACCTGTGACTTGGATTCAATTCCATCTTCACTACTGAAGAAGTGTACGTGCAGGTGCCGTATTGCCAGCGATGACACATACTATCAACAATTCAATGAACTCAGGCGAGACACCTGCCTCTCTCGAAGCTGCGCAGATCCGACCTGTGTTGAAGAAGGCAAACTTGGACCCAACTGTGATGACCAACTATCGCCCCATATCTAACTTAAGTTTCCTGAGTAAGACACTGGAGCGAGTGGTAGCCAAACAACTGTCCGACAATAATCTTATGGATGAATATCAGTCAGCCTATCGTGCACACCACAGTGTAGAAACTGCAATAGTAAAACGTTCACAATGATCTACTGCAGGCCATGAACTACGACAAGATTAACCTTCTTGTATTACTCGACCTATCCGCAGCTTTTGACACTGTTGACCATTCTATACTTTTATCTCGTATGACCAGCTACTTCGGAATATGCGGTGTTGCACTTGACTAGTTCAAGTCCTACTTGAGCGACAGAACCTGCTGTGTGCGCATTGACAATGTAACATCGGATACATCGCAACTAACATACGGACTCCCGCAAGGCTCTGTCCTAGGGCCAATACTTTTCTCAATATATACGATACCCATTGCTGATATCATCAGGAAGCATGGCCTCAATTACCATTGCTATGTGGATGATACACAAATTTACCTCTCAGCCGATCCCACACAGTCAAAAATTAATGACGCAATACAGCAAATTGAAGCCTGCCTTGACGAGCAACGTCAATGGATGTCGCAGAACTTCCTCATGCTGAATGATGGAAAGACAGAATTCATTGTCGTCGGATCCAAACAGCAGAGATCAAAGGTCAACATCACACAGATCAGAGTGGGCGACACCATGGTTACTCCTTCGGACAGGGTCAGGAATATTGGTGTTATCTTTGATGAAAACCTTTCCATTTATAAACATATCGCCGCTGTATCCAGAGCCGTCTGTCTGTCAATTCGTAATATTGGCCTGATTCGTAAGCACATCAATCAGCCGGTTGCGGAACTACTTACTCACACTCTCATTACTTCTAGACTGGACACGGGAAATGCTCTGCTTCACGGCCTCAACAAATCACAACTACAACGACTCCAGCGACTACAAAACACTGCTGCCAGACTGGTCACGCTCTCTAGGAAATTCACACACATCACACCTATCCTCAAACAACTGCACTGGCTGCCAATCGAACAGAGGGTCATCTACAAAATATCCACGTTTGTATTCAAGACAATCCACCGTGTCTCTCCTACCTACTTGTGCAACCTCGTCAAACAGTATGTGCCATCCCGTGAAAATCTGCGCTCTGCAAACAAGTTACTCCTAGTAGACCACAAACCGAAAAACTCGTAGGGAGCACAATCGTTTACAGTATCTGCAGCAGAGATCTGGAATGCGCTTCCAAACAATGTTAGAGCTACTACAACAATCAACACCTTCCAAACAATGTTAGAGCTTCTACAACAATCAACACCTTCCAAACAATGTTAGAGCTACTACAACAATCAACACCTTCAAAACAGCCTTGAAAACCCACCTCTTTAAAATATACTTCGAATAAGACAGTATGTGGACACGTGGACATTTCCTGGGCATTGTATAATACTGATCTTATATACTATGTATGAATTTACTTTTATTGTATTTATTATTTATTACATTACATATAATATCGAACATTTACTGTGTATACTAGATATAGATTTTTAGAAAGGTTGTATTAACGAGTCTACATTACATTGATAACTATATTTTCTATTGATTTTATGATCTATAACTTATAATTAGTGACACTAATTTTATAATTTCTAGAACATTGCTCTTATTATATTTTAGAACAGTGCTTTTACAATTCAAAAAATTACTACTTTAAAGTCACCAATGGTGAAATACAGTCAAGTGCCATGAGCACCTCTACGGCGGATAACCCCGCTGTATAAGTCTTCATTATTATTATTACATTGGTGTCAGATGTGGAGTAGATGGCAATGACACAGGCACATGCCGCAACAGACAAGACAGCTGCGGTGTCAAAAGAGAGAACAATGATGGCCCTACTACAGTAGGGAGTTGGATGCTGGGGTTGGCTTGCAGTGCCGTTGGCCAAGGGATAGCAGCATAGATGGCTGCTACATACAGTTTAATTGGAACTCAGCGTAGATGGTTATATGTGTAGTGGCTGGTAGAACGACATGGGATCGTGTAGCCAAAGAATGTAGTTCTGAATAAAAACGTTTTGTGTTACGGCTGTGCTAATAACAAACCTGGGATTTTGTTACATATACATCATTAAATACAGACATTACATTTCAACAGCTGATTGATCTTGGGAGGGCTTTTTATACCTGGTAGATCGTATTCGTACAAGCCTTCCTGTGATGTATATCTATAATTATAATGTTTTTTAAGAAAGAAAAACGTTTATATAGCATATCACAAGTTTATAGTGAGAAAAAATACATAAATTATAATATATACCTTAGAATAAAAATATCATGATATTACACACAATATATATACATACATACATAGCTTTGCACAATTTATATTACATATGACACATCAAAACGTACGTAATAAATAAAATACAATTTATGAAAGAGAATACATTTAATTATACCATAATTAATCAGTATCTTAGTAAAAAGTACACATTTATATCATGCAAAATTACACATTGATATCACAAATTGTGGTGAAACAAAACCAATTAATTATAACACAAATTAGTAAAAAGATAAACATTTTATAAAAACAATAATTTTAGTAAAAAGAACAACATATATTTTATTATAATATAATTAACAATATTATATTATTATATGAGTGTAAAATTAAGAATATTTCAAGTCTTTAAAAAGGGCTTCAACCAGAACTGAGCTATCGTACGAATTACAACAAACAATGGGTTAATGTTGTCATATTATAATAAGAAAACTTCCATAAGATCTATATATATATATCACTATGATAATACATTCTTTAAGGTTAGAATACATGTTTTACACAAACGAGTGTGGGCGACTTCTGATGCTTCCTATGGTTATGTCGTCATGTCACATATATAATATGGCAGTGCTATGGCATGCGGTATTTACCATGGGGGTAATAGGGCTATTCATGGGTCCTATTGTTATGCCTCTGTCCCAGTGTCACATGATAAAAAAATTCTTCATGTCCCATGTGAAATTTATAAATGATTCAATCGTGTCTTGTGTCTCTTTTTAAGCATTAATGTTGTGTCTAATGTCGAATTTTTAGATAAATGTATAACCCGATAAATACATAGATGGAAATAACAGCAAGATTTGGATGTGTCTTGCCCAAGCACTTACTGTCTGTATACATGGCTATTAGATACGAGTCATACTCTCTAAAACGTGAGAGAAGTTTGATAACTCTGCCCTTTCTAGTAGTGGACAGAGCAGGTGGTGGGACAGGCTCAGCTCCACTGTCACTGGGTTCATCTTCTTCCAGTTCAGGTAGTTGAGAGGTGCACTACACACTGTATTGGCTGAATGTTTCATCATCAAGATCTATTTGATGTTTACCAGCAGTGATGTTCTACTTAAACGAGAGTCACTGGCACATCAGCCTTGTCCCATCTATGAAACTGTAAAGGATCTGCAGGAACCTTTACAAAAATAGCCATGCATATAATCTTGACCTTGTTGCTGCAACTGTGTCTTCTTCTGCTGATGACAAATGTGCCTGATAAATCTGCACCTGTCATAAATTGCGTGTTCAATGACAAAGAAATCCCCTTTGCTGCAATTAACCTCTGTTTCTTGTTCTCTTACCAGAGAGATTCAGAAGATAAATATATATGTGTTTCACCAAACTGGGAGTGTCCGTGCCTTGTCCAAAGTTGACATTCCCCTGACGGTCATTTGTCTTACAGGCTCTCCATATTTTGCAGTCAAGCCTGTCATTTTCTTCTGGTTTTCTTGTGATGTGGCAACTGATAGTGACTTTGGAATGCATGGTATCTCTCCAATGTGGGTTGCACATTTGGGTAATTCATAGTAAAGTTGCCGTCCTGTATAATACTAATACTGACACCTACAATTGGTAGATTGTTTGACAGTTTCTTCCAAGACTGGCAGGAAGGCTTGTGCAAACTCTAGGAGTGTTGGCATGGGGTGGTGCATTCTCATACAGCTGTATAAATGCTCATTGTGCAATGTCATTAATGCCTTCACATGATCCTTAATTTGTCCTGTAGTTTGGAGACGGATCAGCTTGCAGTTGATTCATGGATGTCAGCAACTCCTCCAATGTAGCGAATGTTGTTGCTGATGGTAGTACCTAAAGTTAATTATTAATTTAATTGAAGTTAATTGAAATCATTGTTAACTGAATAAGTTAATTGTTAATTTAATCGAGAACAATTAGAGGATAATTTAATTGACCTGATAAATATGTGAGGATAATTTATAATTTTATTGAGAAATTTCTGAGTTAATTGTAATTTAAATAAAATATTTTAAAGTTAATTGCCCCACGCCAGATTAGGATCCTCTAATTTTCGCAGCTTTCTCTGTGTTGGTAGATTTATGGCCTCACAGTCAGTAATTGCAACCAAAACTGCTCAATGATAGCACTTTTTTCGTTGCAAAATACATTGATTACAGGCCCTTAACTGTGGGTTCAAGTGAGTATGGCCCACAGATTGACATTATTCGCACAATGTATGATCTGATGTGCATGTTGGACAAGATTAATTCACGCAACTGTCTGACTCAATTATAGAAACAATAGCACCTTCTGTAGCCATGAGGAATTTTGTACAACTCTCCAGCTTTGGTATTCTCTTAGTTAGATTGTTAAGCACCATGTCACCTGACACAGCCTTTTGTTAGAAGTCTACTCCAACAGCCATACATGTGACTTATAGTCTAGTGATGACAAGCACCAGGTTTCTGCTTCCGTGCAGAATTCATTTCTGACCTCTAGCGATTCCTTTTCGTGTTTTGTGTATATATGCTTATGAATAACTATCAACATACCATTTTATGGCCCACATTTGATTGTATTGTGTTTTAGCTAACAACTCATCCAATTATCGGGTGAATATTAAATAAATGTCAGAAGGTTATTCTGGCCACATTTCTTCCATATCTGGTGTTGTCTTGTTGCATTGCGTAAAGGGATTTATGCGATTACATTGCATAACAAGTTTTACGCGAGGCAACCAAGGCAACACTAAAGTCCTAGAGCCAGCCTGCAGGCTAGGTAAACAAGCTGACACTGTACCTTGACCAGGTCAGAGTCCAATAGCCTGAAGGCGTGCCGGCCTTCCCGCGCTTTAGCGTAGTGATACAGTAAAACCTAGTCCGACCATTCAGGACATAAAAGGCCACTGCACCTCCAGCAGCGGCCACATTTGAAATTCCTCGTGTTCAGTTGTTTATCGAATATCGTATCAGTTTTGACTCCACCTCCCTCCCCTCCTGCCATAAGACTAGTTATAAGTATGTATGGGATTTTCACAACACGCACATGTGTTAATTTTAGCTTTGCTGACGCTTTTCCCTGTTTCTAAATGGTACACGAGGTTTTGCCTTAAAGCTTTTTCCTCCTTCAAGTGTACGCAGGGTTTTTAGGGCGGTAATTAAAATAGGATTAATAAACGGTGTGGCGGAAGGCGGAATGGCCCCACCTCTCTCTAGGATGTGGTAATAGTTAGTAGTTTTAATCGTCTAAATGTCTGGGAGGCGTCTTTTTAATAGTTCTGGTGTATTACCATAATTTAAGTATGGTATTCTATAATGTGGGCCTTGTTTTTAGAATGTATAGATAAAATAAATGGGGCAATGTTTAAGACCTCAAATGGCCCACATTTGATTGTATTGTGTTTTAGCTAACAACTCATCCAATTATCGGGTGAATATTAAATAAATGTCAGAAGGTTATTCTGGCCACATTTCTTCCATATCTGGTGTTGTCTTGTTGCATTGCGTAAATACCATTTTTACTCTGGCCATGGCCAGGATTAGGTGATCATATAAAAATGCAAAATTAAATTATTATATGTATTATTTATATATGTATATAACCACTACGTGCAGTGTACTGGCCCATCCAAAATTATTGTGAGCTCAATGTTTGATCCAAAAGTTGTCCTACAACTTGTCATGTGATGGTCAATAACCTCCATAGCTTTGACGCAGTTTGCGTCTGTCAATGTGGTGTATGTCGCTCCGACAATAGGCTGATACCTAGGCCGGGAAGCCAGTGGTATTGAAACGCAATATATGGACAGATATGAAACACCATCCATGTTTTTATTCCTAGTAGCCATGCACCCAGATTTCTGAGCAGCTAGATTTGTGCCATGTAGCAGATTGGTGTACGTTAATCGACACATTAACTTTTAGATACTTTTGCCCATGCAGAAAACTGTGGAAGCCTAAACTTGTGTGAAGTAATTAGTTACGTCGCACATCACTATTTAAAAATCATCGATGTCGTGTGTCATCTGTTAAGTAAACCAAGATGTCTCGTGTCTATTTTTAAAGCAATTCTGGATGTCCCACGTCAAATTTTATGAGCCATTTAGGAGCTGTCTTCCTCGATTTTATAGATATGTCCGCGTGTTGATCGTGTCAAATTTTACCCATATATACCCCTGGTAATTACTCCCTTGGGGGTAACTCGGGCATTTCGGGGGGGGGGGGTAAAACAAGCTTTTAAAGTATGAATTTTTCAGTTATTAATTCGTCACGACTACGGCCAGGCACAAGGGAGACAGATGAACCAGATATCACTTTAGGGCACGTGAAAACTAAATATCTGTGAAGAGGAAGGTAAAGTTTGGAGCAGGCCATTTTAGTTTTCTGTCAGAGGAATACACACGACACAAACAATGAAGTATAACAAAAACCATGTTGCATACCTTATTTCATCTGCAATAAATATAACTGCTAATGTTCAGTTGATGAATAAAAACTGTATTGTTATTGATACCTGCGACTCCTCCTGCTCACTGTCCTTGTCCCATTCACCCGTTATCTCTGCCTGGCAATTAACAACAGCAGTGATTATAATGAAATAATTGTACACAGATAAGGAAATAAATGAACTACATTTCAATAGCTGATTGACCTTGGGAGGTCTTTGCTTATGCATGGAAGATCACATTAATTAGGACCTTCCTGTGATACATGTCTATAAAGTTCTTTTATATGGGACAAGGCTCCTTGGTAATGTAATGGAGTTATGACTAGGAATCGTGACTAGTTTTGCTGTTAAGTAACAAGGCAGGTATGAGTTTGTAAAAGAGCTTTGTATTCAGCCAACACATTTTTAGCTAATTCATACAATACATATATATATACAATGTGTAAATGATGTGAATTAGCCTATATAATTATAATCCATAATACAACCTCAACAGCAAAGGTGGGGGGAATTTTTCTTTTAAGAAAAAAATTATGTATACATATATATATATATATATATGTAGGTTTGCACAACATACATTGCATATCGCAAGTCAAAATATAATAAATAAAATACTATTTATTAAAGAGAATACATTTAATTATACCATAATTAATAATTCTTTTAGTAAAAATACACATTTATCTAAACAAAATTCACATTCATATCACAAATCAAAAGGTTAGTGAAACAAACCCAATTAATTATAACACAATTTCGTAAAAAGTTAAACTTTTCATAAAACAATGTTTGTTTGTAAAAAGAACAACACATTTTATTATAACCAAATTAACAATAATATATAATTATTTATATTAGGTAAGTAAAAATTACAATATTTCAAGTTGTTTAAAAAGGGCTTCAACTAGAACTGGGCTATCTTACAAATTACAACCAACTATGGGTTAAATGTTGTAATGTTAGAAGAACATAAGTAATAACGACAAACTTCAATAGCATTTATATCCTCAGGACCTTGAGCTCAGAGGCGCACCAAACAAGTACGATTAGGAAAAATCTGAACACGGATGTGCAAGAGTCATCATTAGCACAACGGACTGCCAAATATTTTGTGTGGGAATACAATTTGAAACAAATTAGTCTTGAGTTTGTTTAAAAAAAAATTGGCTACAGTTTCAAATGTTTTCAAAAATAATGCAGAGTTCATTAAAGACCGTGGGTGCAGCTGCAGAGAAAGCTTGTTTGCCAATGTTAAGCCTAATTTTAGAAACAAAGCAGTTTGTTACACAGATGATCTGTGATTCCTGGGGATATTTGAAAAATGCAGGAGACTAACCCAATAAGGAGGTGTAGAAAGGGCATGTGTAATAATGACTATCTTATATTGGATTTACCAGGCAACCGGAAGCAAGTGCAACTGTCTAAGTAGGGACAGTGACTGTAAGAAGTGGGGGAGGGGGCCACACACGCCAAACAGTTCTGTACATGTTGGAGTTTGCCGAAGTCTCATTTAGCAACGTTGTATAGCAATGAGTTGCAATAATTAAGGCGTTGCATAAATAGAGCTGTTGATATTGGTTTAAAATAGAAGTTAGATGAAGATAAGTGTTGCTGAGTATGATGGATTCCATGTATAGTGTATGTGGCAGAAAGGATTTGCATACTTGAGATCTATACTGGTAAAAGCTGAAATCAATGGTAAAAGCTGAAATCACTGTCAAACACAACACCTAGATTGTGAATGGTCTCTGGTGGTGAAGTATGACCAGCAAGCAATTTAACCAGAAAGTGGTTGACAACCATGTTTCATTGTCATTTTGTGCCAATAATTAGGTATGTTTTATTGGTTATAAAGTCACTTGATGTTAATAGAGATTCCTGTGAATCTGTTGGTGAAAGTGATTCAAATGATGACTGAAGTTATAATTAGTAATTTCTCAACCAAGGGATGTAGCATATAATATTTGGGAATCCAAATGGAAAATGTTCTGGACAAGATAGTGAGCCTGATACGTTAATGCTTTTATTTCTGTCTGAAAAATATGATTTAAACTACTGAAGAGCTATGTCAGAAATCCCAAAATGTCCATGGAGGCATTGTAGAATAATTACATGATTAACTGTACCAAAAACAGCTGAAAGATCTTGTAATTAAGATGAAAACAGTCACTACTATTATCCAAGTTGAATACTATGTCACTGTGTATTTTAAGAATTAAAGAGCCGTGTTGGTGGAATTAAATTGCTTATACGCAGACTCTAGTAGAATATTTGATAAGTGCTGTGTAAAAATATATGTTCATGGAGACAATAAAAACAAAATTTCAAATACTTCCGAGAGAAAACTGAGATTACAAATAGGATGATAATTTGTTTGGTCACTATTGCCCATACTTTGTTTATTCTATAAGAGGATTGATTGACAAGAGCTTGTCTGAAATCATGTGGAACAACACCATTCTGTGTTGCAGAAGCTTCCGGTCTACCATTTGGTGATGCATTAAAAAATATAGTTATTCCGAGTTATTTACTTACAAATGTTTTTATTAATTGTGCCACCTATTGGAAAAATATGAAAACACTATATATATACACACACAGAGGTGATCAACTTCCAGATGGCAACACTGTGAAAGGGCTTATTATTAATTACCAATCACATATCAAATAATTAACTTATGTCTTTGTTTTTTTGCCCCATGGGTGAGTGTAAGGTAGTATTGTAATATACAACGTATGAAAATACAACTCTGATGTCAGTCCTCTATTAACAATTAATTGATCAAGGTTGTGTATATTGGTATATTATAGCAATTAATATAAGTATATTTCTTATTTCCTAATAAATATGAGCATTATTACATGCAGTTACCTAAATTGACACAATAGACAATAAATTTCAATTTGTTACGATGTGTGTGTGTGTGTGCGTGCATGCATGTGTTACTGTACAAAACATATTTAGAACACATTTTGTAATAAACAGAGTTGTTATGAAACTTGATTCGCATATATTTATGCAATCATTATCACCCTGACGCAAGCTACAGACAGATCAGTAATGTGTGTAAATAGCCAATTGTATTTCCACCTGATAAGAACATAATGTAGCTGTGTAGGGTGAAAGGATCTTAAGTTCCTGATTGTACCTCCTTGTCATCTTGATCTTTTACTTTCTCATCATCTTGTTGTGGTTCATCACGCTGCAAATAAATATTGACAAAACTAAACAGTGCACAATGTATTACTGTGTGTGAGTGACGATATATTAAAACGTTGATCTCCTTGTCTCTTTGGTTGTTAAAACACATTTATTAAGGATTTTTGCATTTTTCATAATTTAATAAGGTATCTCAGTTTGGAATAAGTCTGCAAGTGCTTCCTCTGCTCTGTACTCCTTTTGGCACATCTACATCCATCTTATGGTCCAGCCTCCAATCTTGTACACAGTATTGCACATGAAGCCTCACTACTGTTTTATACAGAATTAAAAGTGTGTCTTTCTTTACATGTGTTATGTTGCTCATAAACCCGTCTTGATTTTGATTACCCTTCGAAGTTGTAATCTGCTAAGTTCTGACACATTCATGTCAGCAATAATGATACTACAGCTGCAGCTTCCGAGAACATGGAGTGGAGAAATATAACAAACCATACAGTCCATGAAACCCATAGTGGTCGACCCCAAGGACAAAACCACCAAGAGCAACACATGTGGGGTGATATATGAAATAGCATGTCCGGATTGTCATCAAACCTACGTATGCAAAACCAGAATGTCACTGGGACCAGGCTTAAAGAACATAACATCATCATCCATTGGAGGGGGGGGGGCACAATCATCTGGTTGATTACATTGGGGGGAGCACAATCGTCTGGTTGATTACACTGCCACACTTTCGAGGATTGCGTGGAGGTAGGAAAATCGTCACAGAAAGAAAAATACCTACAGTTGAGATGGCAAATTCATATCTACCTCATCTACACTTAAATAATTGAGGGCTACGACATCATAGCCAACGACACCGCAGTGCTCACCACAGAGAACTTCTGCGATTGAAATATGGCTGACACTCAGTCATTAGCAGAGACAACACTTACAACCATCTGGTGATTTTCTTGAAGCTTCTGTCATGTGACAACCACCAACATGGTCAGATGACAACAAAAGCTCCAATGAGCGAATCAGGATTCTCAGAGGTATCTGTGCATCTAACGGGAGGGTGATCATTCACTGTTTTTATATTAATTAATTTAAAAAAAATAGAATATGTTGAAAGTATACTGATAAATTGTGTTTAACAAGACTGAACTTTTTGTAATTTGATTTTTTTTTATAAAGTTTAATTTTTGCCCACAACAAGTAAAGAAAACATTCTGATTATAAAACTCTACTGACAATACAACTGACACTGGTTGGTTTAATTGTAAAGCTCTGATGTTTAACACAGTCATGAGGATCCCACATTCGAGATGTTCAATTCAATTCAATTCAGCAAACTGCTTGTTAATAATTACTGATTCCAGGCAGCGGAACAGACAAACTCTCTTTAAAAAGAACGAGTGTAAGAGAATGAGGGAGCTACACCTACAGACAATGACGTTGGCACAGATATTTCTAACATTACCTCTTCTTCATCCTCTTCATGCAGTGTCTCTTTGAAATTATCCTGTGCAATTAGACCATAATATTATAATATCAAACGACTTTTTGCAAAACAAAATGCAGTTTCATGAAACCATTTTCAGTATGCCCTGGGGACTGTTTCCTAAGACAATCGGCTCATAAGGAAATTTCTCATTAAACAACTATGTTGTTAAATATAAGGAGCTTTTCAAAACGCAAAGGTCATCGTCATATCACCAACGACATTATTTCCATGTCACACAAGCGAAAGTATCCTGGTGGCTCATCCTAGCTGGTGTTGATAACGTTCTATGTACAAGAAGGGTTTAAGGAGCAAAATAGACTTCAAAGAGCAAAATAGGGTTTATGAGTTCGTAAGGATGTTAGTGAAACAGACCCCAGTACATAATAACTACATAATGACTACATCATTCTATATAATGATGTGATTGACAGATACAACTAAAACTGAACTGTTTATTTCTAACTGCCACCTTCCACATCGCTTTTATCAATCACCTTACTGGGAACATCTCATAATTGATGTATGATTGTAATGTTCTGCAAATCAACTGGAGTTACAGGTGTACTAATTAGCATATAAGTACTATTATTGCATATTTAGATTGTACTATTATGAAATCTCTGCTATAGTTTCCTAGTTGTTTCCAGCACTCGGCAACGTTCTATTAACTGACTAGTCTGTAAATATTGTGGTTACAATGTTATGATCTTATGAGGTCTCATTCAACTAGCCGGCCTATGTGTTGTAAGTAGATCGTTGTTAGGGGTATATAAATTTCTTTAGTATACTCCTTTATTCTGACAAAATTAGCTTGATGTACAATACACTGTATGGATTCTTCTTATGTTGGAAATATAAACACTTATTATTATGTGTCATATTGCAGACATTCTACTTCCATTTTCTTCAATCCTAAACTCCATTTGTACCATAAAGACTCTCTATCAATGATGTCCCTCTTAACGCCTTGCCAAGATAGCTAGGACAAGTCCAATTCCATGTTGTGGTTCCTTATACATCTGTCTGTGTGTACGTTTGTGTGCGTGCGGGTGTACATGAATGTGTGCATGCATGCATGTATGAGATGGTGTGGGTGGGTGCGATTGTGCATGTGTGATTGTATTTTGTGTGTGATCGTGTTTGTGCATGTGACTGCGTTTTGCGTATGTGTGTGTGTGTATGTGATCGAGTGTTGCGTATGTGTGTGTGTGTATGTGTGATCGAGTGCTGTATGTGTGTGTGTGTGTGTGTGTGTGCGTGCGTGCGTGCGTGCGTGCGTGCGTGCGTGCGTGCGTGTGTGTGTGTGTGTGAGTGCTACGTATGTCTGTGTTCGTGTATGTGATTGAGTGTTGCGTATGTGTGTGTGTGTATGTGTGATCGAGTGCTGTATGTGTGTGTGTGTGTGTGTGTGTGTGTGTGTGTGTGTGTGTGTGTGTGTGTGTGTGTGTGTGTGTGTGTGTGTGTGTGCATATGTGCAAATGTGCGTATTCATGCATGTATGCATGCATGCATGACACCTTTAATGATAAATAGAGAAGCCACACTAAGAAACATAATTTATATTTGTGTTGGTTAACATACTTCAATGAAGCATATCTACACAATTACTGCCATTGGGGCTGCAAGTTAAAGAAACATCACAAATACCGTGTATGTGGTTTTATTTAGACCTTATAACTATAAGACTATAATGTGTCTATCTATAGGGTTTTACCTTCCGAACTGCCTGGTATTGTTCTTTAAACTGTAAATAGATAACCGTAGTATTAACTTGGATGTTAAACCATCACTAATGACCAAAATAAGGTGTGTGTGTACTGTAATAACCACATATTCTACAGGAGGGCTATATGTGATTTAAATAATTACATACTAGAAAAATACTATACATATATGTATTTATTAGTATAAATAACATAACTGGCAACAATTTATATATGAAATGAAAAGGGTCTGGAGTTGCTAAGAAACAGTTGTTAATTACAATGTCTCGAAGGTATCTAATTAAAAAGCTGTTTCATTACAATAATAATATTAGGTACCGGTATATGAAATAGGGTGTACAACAAAACTATTAAGAATTAATCTTGTTTTCCTTGGAGGTATGGGCAAAACTTGAAGAAACAATTTCAATTAACTACACAACTATTAATTACATACATGTACATTTCATAGAAGGCATGGCTGGCTCATCGACTGGAATCCGCATGTGCATGCATGCGAGTACACAGCCATGCATGCATGTTGTGTTTTAAAAGAAAACTGCATTTGGTACTGGAACCTGTTTTGTTGGAGTCTAATTCACCAAAACATGGACTTAGTCAGTAGGAGTTTAACCAAACACGTACTTAATTGTTTTGTGGTGGCTTAACCAGACATTAACTTAGCTTGTGGTATCTTAACCAAACACACATTTTTATGGGTGAATTAACCAAACTTTAACTTAGTCTGTGGTGTTTCAAAAAAAAATGTACTTAATCTATGGTGCAAACATGGACCGACTTAGTCTGTGATCGTTTAACGAAACATGGACTTCGTCTGTGGCAGTTCAACCAAACGTGGACTTATTCTGTGGTGGTTCAGCTTGGTTAGTATGGAGTTGGTTGCAAGTTGTAATTGATGTATTTCTGTCATATACCCGATTGATTTTAGAAAGCAACAAAGCAAAAGTTGGAGGCAATATGAGCAACATATCTACATGTTGTATCAACGACTCTGATCACTAAGAAGAACATTGAGTACAATGACAATGACAAATACTGCTGACTGAAATTAATAAAATATAGTGTTCCAATGATGGCAGCAATCATGTGTATAAGCAGTAACACTGAAAAAGGTATATTACATTTGCAGTTCTAAGCACCCAAGATAACAGTGCTAATTACCTGTAATAAACAAAACATGTAAACACATGTTCGACTGTGATTGTTCTTATTGTACAACATTTACGTTGTACACAATGTTCTTGCAATAATCCAGTCAGATAATCTCTTCACACATTTGTTGTAACCCAATGTGCCTGTAATCAATACTTGTTCTAACTTATCCAGCTATGCCTTCTAATGGATCTAAGATATGCCTTGGTTTCACCCGCACAGACCGGTGTCAATTGGGAATATGTGAGTGCATATGTTGCATAGAATTTAATACAAAATGAGAAAACTATTAACGAAAGTAACACAGCAGTAGACATTGTTCAAACAACAGAGTTGCCTGCAAATCATCTATTTTATTTTCTCATCAAATTCAAAATACCTTCAATCAAATTACAAAATATTCTACAACTACATATTCTCTTTCATATATATACATTACATATAAGGATAATTTAACGATGTATTTACACAAACCACGAAGAAAGTTTCTTAGTTACATCATAATATCGGGATAAACCATAGGACCAATAGTACCACCTGTTGTTTGATCACAATATACAAATTAAAAGACAACTTCCACATTGCGTAAATACATGTCACAATCATGTGAAAACATCACTATCTGCCTAAACACTTGCAACATAGATCACAACAAGCAATACATGAGCATACAGCACCACAAACAACACTTATATGAACAGTTAATTTTAATTTTACTGTAAGACAAGTAAATAAATTAGGCTTAATTAAAGTGAAGATATATAGATGCTGAGTTGGATCTGATGAAACCAGCACACAACTTTACTGATTCAATCGGACATCTGTACGTAGAAAACAATTTGTGCAGCACAAGTGTATTCTGGAATGGAATCTTGTGCCCACTGCCTTGGATGATGTCACGGTAATGGCTGCCAGTCACTGCAGCAATTATTTGTCTGGATTTTCCGCACCTTCGACATCGGCTTTCTCCTGTGAAAGAATTAATTTGTTGCACTTAACTAAGCTTAATTAAACATGAAACAGCTTCTCTAGTGATCCATCAAATGTTGCAGGTAACACACTGAAATAAACAATCACCTGAGCATGCTTCTTACTTAAATAAAGTTGCATGTTTATCTTAACCAATGCAAATTATTATCACTATCAGACTTCAAAACAACTCAAAATTGCATATTAATCTTAACTAATGCAATTGATCTGTCAGCATCCACTGCAATACCTGTTTGAGGGTATATATATTTAAAAACAGATTGCATAATGCTAGAATAATCTTAACTAAGGTAACATTTGTAATCAGGTATAACATAAATTTTTTGTATGAAAATTTATGATATTAAGATTGCATAAAATAAAAAAGTTCAACATTAATCATATGTAAATGATACACTCACATATTAATGATACAATCATGTGTTAGTGATACAATCATGTATCAATGATACAAACATGTGTTAATGACAGTTGTTTGTTAGTGATACTAATAAATTACAGTCACATGTTAGTGATAAAGTCATGTGTTAAAAATAGTCATCTGGTATTAATAGTCATGTGTTACAAAATCATGTGATAATGATGCTCACCTGATCATCACCTTCTTCATGAATCTCAGGAATTGGAGATGACTGAAAGTTATGAAACAAATATTACTGAACATGATTAAAAAATATTTATTAATATGCTTGTAAATTACAAATACTCTTTAGCCCACCATCAAACAGTCATATTTATTCACATCAATATACCTTAGTATAGACATTTTCTTAAAGAGTACAGCCTGTGTTCTCTCATAGAATTCTCCACTCTGACCAAGTCTATCGTCTGTAGATTGCTCCATCAAATGGGCATCAACCTTTCAGTATTTGATAATGTTATTCAAAACAAGGAATTGAGTAGTCAAGATAGTGTTTCAGAAAAAGCATCAGACAAACTAATGTGCACTAACTGAAGTAGAATTTGTTGTGTTTAATCTCACTCCAAATGCATTTATAGTGAATTAATCTATATTCCATCAAATTGCTACTAATCTTGTGCTGCAAACTAATTACTCATAAATAGGTAGACAGGTTGCAACTGACATATCCATGACATCACTTGTTGCCTAGCAACCAGGTTCATCAAGTGCATAAAAAATGGCCACAGCACATGCAAAGCTATCAACCATTATAACAAATAGTTTAATGTACTTTTGGCTGCAAATAGTTTACTTTGCAACACAAACAGAGTAAACCATTGTGTAAGTGAGAACTGTATACAGAAGAGATTGTCAAGTTTTGCTTCACCAACAATTTTTAAATTAGTAGTATATGAGCATGACATTACTAAGGTAACATGACATCTGTTAGATCAATCTTTCCCGCATGCACTTCTCATTTAAGCAACCTTGCCTTATGTGTTTTGTCATAAAGATAAACATTTGGGGCCAGGATTTCAACAAAATACAAAACAAAATATCCAAACGCTCCACATATTCAGCATCAATTTTTGATGGCTTCATGGACCAACAAGCTAGGCAACAGGTCATATGATGGATAGGACAATGTCATACCTTCTTCATGTCCTGTTTCTCGTCCTCCTGGGGACCACTTGCTTCCTCTTCCTTCTTCCGCTTGGTTTCTTCCACTTCCTTCTTTTTCTTCGCATCATCAATGATCTGGAAGAACTCTTTCTCTGCCTCCTCGATGAGGTTGCCATCCTCGTAATCCTCCTCATGTGCCTCCTTGTCCTCATCCAGCTGTGGTTACACAAAGGGAAGAATAACAACACCATCAAGAGAGAGTTGCTTCTTCAGTTCAATTTTTTGCTGTGTTTAAAATTCAACGAACACTAAGCCAACCTAGACATGTTAGGACATTTGTGCAACTTTTGTGGGTAAACTCATACAAGCTATCGGAAAGTTATAACTTATTTGATGTTACAGGTACAATTCATTCACGGAATTCTTGACACTTGCCACTGCAATCTTAATGTAATTTTGTGACGATGTCACAAATGATCGAGTCTGCAAGAGACTGAAATTACGCGATAGCCAACTTCAACGGGTTGGAAGCCAAATGTTGGCCACATAATTGGCTTTCACAAGCTATCAGACGTAACAATCACAGACATGTCTTTTGACAATTAAAAACCACTTACTTAATCTATTCACACACTACACATTTGGACATAAAAAACTCATGATGGACAAAAGAGCTGATGAAGCATCTTCAATCAATATTGTCAATGATTGGTTAGTTCATCTTTCCGGTCAATTAATTAATTAATCATGTGTGTTCAATGACCATTTCGATTACATAAACAACTGTTTTGATTTAAACATGTGCAATCACAGAATGACAATAAACTCATCATAAACACACATTGACTGTGATAACACCCGACAGGTTTACCTTGTCAGTCGTGCGTGTTCGTTCCTTCAGCTTCAGCTCTCTGTGGCGAGCATCCAGGATCTTCTCTCTCCGCGTCTCACGCTCAAACATCTGACAACACACAGTTTATGTAAACCTTTACATAAAAACAAATCTACACTCTGACTATAACTGACCTGTGTATCACAAGGAAAATACACTGCTACAGTAGCGTCACCTAGTGAATGAAGCATGTGAATGCAAACTGAATTCTACAAGAATTTTGGATCGCAAGTCCTACACCAGGTTTTGGTGGGAGAGGGGGGTTGAAGCAACGTTAAATGAGTCATGAATTTTGGACCTTGTGAACTAATGAGACCATCTCTAATGTATAACGATAATATCAATGAGAAAGATATAAATGAGCAGCCAGAAGACGTACTGCTGTGACCAATGCCTTCTCGTTGCGCTGCATCGTGTAAACGCTCTCTGACAGCTCCAGCAGGGTGGTGGTGCCGTTGTGAGAGCCGGTGGCAACCAGACGACCGTGTTCCTGCACACGGATGCTGTGTAGAGCTTCATCACACACCTACAACAGACAACACCATCAACACACTGATACAAGCTCAATGGTTGTCAAGTTTGTCAAGTGCACAGGATAAACTCTACCATATGTTGTGATATGTTTCTCCTGAATGCTGGTTGTATTCACGCTTGAATATATCAGACATACACCTGGACATATCAGATCACACCTAGATACATCAGACCACACCTGGATAAATCACACACCTGGATACATCACATACCTGGATACATTAGATATACCTGGATACATCAGACACACACCTGGATACATCAGACACACACCTGGATACATCACACACTTGCATACACCAGACACATACACATGGATTCATCACACACCTAGATTCATCAAACACACCTGGATTCACCAAACACATCTGGATACATCACACAGCTGGATACATCATACACACACTAGATACATCACACACACCTGGATACATCACACACACCAGGAAACATCAGACATACACCTGGATACACCAGACACACATCTGGATATATCAGACACACACCTGGATACACCTGACCCACACCTGGACACATCTGACACACACCTGGATACATGAGACACACCTGTAGACTGAGGATTGGGTCATTCTGCTTGAAGATGTAGTCCCAGATGTCCAGTGTCCCGTCCATCTTGGTGGTGAAGAAGACGGCTGGACGCGTCGGACTCCAACACCCGTCTGTCAGGTAGGCCTGGTGATACCTACACACAGAACACAGCCAATGTGAAGACTTGCAGTAACAAGCTATCATAGATCTACTGTGTGTGTGTGTGTGTGTGTGTGTGTGTGTGTGTGTGTGTGTGTGTGTGTGTGTGTGTGTGTGTGTGTGTGTGTGTGTGTGTGTGTGTGTGTGTGTGTGTGTCTCTGCGTATTTGTGTTTTTCTCCTATATTCCTCCTTTTTTATAAATCATCATTGGTTAAGAGTTCTTACTGGTCTTAGGGTTTGTAGTGGATGTTAGATTTACATTAATTGATTGTTCACAATGTTAAGCATGACTTCTGCAATTGTTCCAAACAATGTAAATGGTCATCTGATCATTTGGGGTGTTTTATGTAACTTGCACTTAAAAAACTCCTCAAATTTGAGTCTTAATGGATATTTTGGCTAGTACTGTTATCTAATGCTGACACTATGTTTTACCGTGAAGCTAACACAAATTTTGTAATATAAATGACAAGATACAATACCAACATCAAGAGGTTGGAAAATACAACCACAACTGATGTCGGCTGTTGGTAAATAACATTAAACACATTTTTTGCAGCCTTTGTAATGAATTACCTAAGGTTCCTTGCAATGAAGAAACATCATAACATGTTTATATCATAGGAAAGATTAGTTTACATTCTGTGTTAAATAAAGAACTTAATTTTCTAGACTGTATGCAACTCACTTTGTCCACATGATAGATGATTCCCTGATATCTTCTGACCATATCTAAAACAGAAAGATATGACAGGACATATCTGTAAACATGTAGCTCTAGAAAATAGTTATACAGATATAGTGACAAATCTGCCAATTGCTTTTCATTCTTTTTTTCAAATTATGCTCTATATTTCCAGTTCCCTGGAGTGTGAAATCAGTTGTTTGCATCATGATTACAAAGACGTGGTCATTATAACCAAACCTACTCTTAATTGGGTGTTATATTGTTCCTGCGTTGCACGATACCAGTACTGGCTTGGTTCATATGTATTATGAATCGGTGTTGGCATGTACACTATAAGAAAGAAAATAAGGTTGTAAAATTGCTTAACGTGAAAACATTTTGGGTATGGTAGTGTTGTGTTTACATAATTGGACTCTTAATCAAGAGATTCCAGGATTGAATCGTCTCGCTGCTGTTTTGAACCTTGGGCAAGTTCACTCACTCCACGTTGCTCCAGTTGACTCAGTTGTATGAATGAGTACCGAGCTACAGACAGTTGTGGCTATTTGTGTACGAATATTCTTTGTGAAGTAATCGCAGCGTGGCTGAATGTCTTCGAGTGCTCGATTGTACAGGTCTGGTGGTTTAAAATGTTTTGAGCAGTCTTATGGACTGGATATTACATTACAAAATAAATTACTTTTACTTTTTTAATGTTATAATGCTGATAGCTTTTTGAAAATAATGCTACATGTCACATTGCTGAGTACCATATGACCATCTTTGCAGACTAAGACATTTTCCTGATTAGGCATACGTACCCTGGCCGTCCAGTCTCCTACGGTGAGGAAGTTCTTCACAAAGAAGGGGTTCCTCTGTAGGGCGTAGACTGGCCCGTGATGTCCGGGGTAGACAGCCACTATCTTCTCCCCTGGTGACTTCGCCTTGCGGTTGCAAGAAATGACTGTTCCCTGTTCCGTCCCCACCATGAACTTGGTTGGCTGGAAACACAGACAACCAGCTTAATGATGATGTCAATATATATATTCAATGAAATGATGGATTCATTACATCATGTGTAGCCTAGCAACCACGCCCATCAAGTTTATGAAATGGCTGGCCCACATGTGATGCTGTCGGAAATTCCATCATATTTTTGGAAAGTCTCGCCCCAATTTTTTCTGTGACAGAAGAAAGGCCACAGTTGGTTAAGCAAGAACAGAATGTGCGATAGACTGAGCAGGCAGACGTATGCTGCCCTGTCATAGAAATGCAACTGTACATATATAAACTTTGTTGCTAAGGAAAAGTTTGGTGGAAGTTACATACTTAATGATGATTATGAAGCCATATTCTGGATTCGTCAGTTGTTCTGGATTAGACATTAATGCAAAACCATAAGCGTCTAACAACTGAATGGCCACAACAAGCACTGCTCAATTTTTGTTTCATAACACTGGAAGATTGTGTTTACCACAGACTGTACAACCAGTAACTGCTAAATCTGTCATTCTTAAACTAGACATGACTTTGCATTTGTTTAAACTAATTTATGTATATACTATGTATACACATATATGTATGCATACATAGTTGATCACATGATAATCATATAATTATGTTACATCAGTGGGGTGGCTCCCATGATAGCTGCATATAATTGTCTTAATGGGAGCCTCTCTGACCTTACAATGAATATTATATTGTAGTTTAGTCAAAATAAATACTGTCTGTCTGTCTGTCTGTCTGTCTGTCTGTCCATGTGACAAGTGCAGTAGTTACAATGGTTGGCTCTTTTCAAGAATCATTGCCCCCTGTGAAAGCTGCAGTACTTACAACAATTGTCCTCAAGAACCAGCACCTCATGTGACACATGCACTATTTAGAATGGTTGTACTCAAGAACCAGCACCTCATGTAACACATGCACTATTTAGAATGGTTGTACTTAAGAACCAGCACCTCATGTAACACATGCAGTATTTAGAATGGTTGTACTCAAGAACCAGCACCTCATGTAACACATGCAGTATTTAGAATGGTTGTACTCAAGAACCAGCACCTCATGTAACACATGCACTATTTAGAATGGTTGTACTCAAGAACCAGCACCTCATGTAACACATGCACTATTTAGAATGGTTGTACTCAAGAACCAGCACCTCATGTAACACATGCACTATTTAGAATGGTTGTACTCAAGAACCAGCACCTCATGTAACACATGCCGTATTTAGAATGGTTGTACTCAAGAACCAGTACCCCATGTAACAGATGCAGTATTTAGAATGGTTGTACTCAAGAACCAACACCCGTGTAACAGATGCAGTATTTAGAATGGATGTACTCAAGAACCAGAACCCAATGTAACAGATGCAGTATTTAGAATGGTTGTACTCAAGAACCAGCACCCCATGTGACACAAGCAGTATTTAGAATGGTTGTACTCAAGAACCAGCACCCCATGTAACAGACGCAGTATTTAGAATGGTTGTACTCAACAACCAGCACCCCATGTGACAGATGCAGTATTTAGAATGGTTGTATTCAACAACCATTGCCCCCTGTGACAGGTGCAGTACTTACAATGGTTATACTCAACAACCAATACACCCTGTGGCGGCTTCAGTACTTACAATGGTTGTATTCAACAACCATTGCCCCCTGTGACAGGTGCAGTACTTACAATGGTTATACTCAACAACCAATACACCCTGTGACGGCTTCAGTACTTACAATGGTTGTACTCAACAACCATTGCCCCCTGTGACAGGTGCAGTACTTACAATGGTTATACTCAACAACCATTGCCCTCTGTGACAGGTGCAATACTTAGTGGTTGTATTTAAAAATCATTGCCCCCTGCGAAAGATGTAGTACATATGCATGGTTCTACTTGATATCCTTGTCAAAGGTGAAATACTCACAATGGTTGGCTCATACTCAAGAACCATCGCCCCCTGTGCTTTGGTTGGATCTTGTTTCTTCGTTGGATCGAGGTAGAGACTCTCCGTTGGTTCTCCCAGCTTCCTGATGTCCCACCACAGAACCTAGATGCCCACAGACACACAAACAACCACGGTCACATCGTGTTGTGCCTGATACAGGAACATATGAAATATATAATGAGGGAACGACTCATTTATTTGTATTTAATGAGGCAGTTCTGAATAAGTTTGAATAATTTGTTCAATATGTTCACAATAGCTGTCACTACATTATAATATAATTGTTGTAATAATGATTTAACATTATTATTACATATTTAATGTTCATAATTATATTGTTTTCATATTAATTGGCAGTGATCAACAAAAGATCCAAATAGAGCACCTTTGACCTGGAATTGTGGAAAAGCTTGCGTTCAAAATATAATTAAAAAAAGAAGAATGTATAGAAACATTGTTTGTTTGCAGTGTGATTGGACAGCCAATTTATGTAAAATATTTAGTTTTTGTCTGTGCTATATCAAATTCACTTTGACTGCATGCAGAACAGTTTTTCTTGTCACTGTTTGGTTAAATAAAATTTTGAGCTACGCAGATGAATGCAATTTTACCAAATTTTGCATAAAGCTGAAATGAACCGATCTCTGAAAAGGTCAATATTATGTACCAGCACTTGTGTTGCACAGTGGGATATAGGATATAACATCCATATCATTGTATGTTGCATTGTGGAATATGCATGTTGCACTCTGGGATATACATATATTGTATTGTGGGATATGTCTATTGCACTGGAAGATGAATATATGTGTTGCATTGTGGGATCTCACCCGACCATCTGTAGATGTGGAGAAGCATTCTGTGCCTGTCTTTGATTGAATCCAGATAGTCTTGTAGGCGGGGTCTCTGTGGCTGTGTTCTATAGGGGTGATCTCAACTGGCTGCGAACCCTTTCGTGTGTCCCAGAACCCTGTTAAAGATGCACACAACACTTAGGACACACATTGGCACTTACTTTTGACTGATGCACACAGCAACAAACAGAGGTTAAATACTTTAGTCTATTTTCTTTACACTAGGGGTTTTCATTGTATAAAACTACATTGGAAGTTTCTATGTCATGTCATGTATTTCCATTAACAGTACACGAGAACGAGACACAGAAGCACATGGTTACACCGCCATTTCTTTATACGTCACTCACGCATACAGGATCAGACTAAACAAATCAATGATGAGGCTGCATCAATCGATAACTACATACAGAGTATATAACACTTCCTCCTCTTTAACTATTAAAGTCCAACAAAATGCAGACGTACACAGAGTTCAACTGTAATGCTTAGTGTCCAGTTTTGCTTTGAAATAATAACTAACTATTTCAACGTAACCAGTCATGTAATGTCTCTACATGTACACTTTTAAAAACATAATTAGTACGCATTTCACCACTTCAATAATTATCCAAATTACTAAGGGATAGAATGTCCCTTAGTCAGTCTGTTCTAGGGATTATTCTGCCCTATGTAAAGCATGGGACTGTTTCCAAATAAGTCTTTCACAAGTCCAGTCTTTTTGGAGCTTTCCGCACCCTCTCTGGGTATCGTCGCAACCTCTCTGGAGGTACTTGCGCTGGCGATTGTGGAGTGGGTTGATTCACAGGTTCCACAGCAATAGTCACACATGTTGGCATTCCAGGCACAGACGCACTTGGTGTTGGAGGTATCAACATATCTGTCCATGGATCAACCAGTGGAGACTCTATGATTTGGTCGTCCCGGTCAGTGTCCTCTGTATTCTCCCAGCAGCCAATGCGGGGATTGCCTTCTTCTTTCCCAGGATAGCAACCAATGGCTTGTGATCAGTGACCAGAGTAAATGATCAGCCATAGAGATATTTGTGAAATCTCTTTACTCTGAACATCAGTCCTAATGCCTCTTTTTCTATCTGGACATAGTTTCTTTCGCTCTTTGATAGCGATCTGCAGATCGAATGCAGACTCGCATTCTTCGGTCCACTCCCACTTTGCTCTTGTCTTCATCAAGTCGTGAAGTGGCAGATTCTTCAGACTTGGTACATTCACTATGGCCATCACTGTTTCCTTCAACAAGTGCAGACCATCTCCATCGATGCGATGTCCCAGGTATTCAACACTGTTGGTCATGAAATCACACTTGGACTTCTTCAACACCACGTCATACTTCTCTAATCTGCTCAGGACTTCATCTAACGTTTTCAGATGTTCTTCTTCTGTCTTTGCAGAGATCAGAATGTCGTCCAAGTAACACACCACATTGCTCATTCCTTGCAAGATCTGGTCCATGACTGACTGGAACATAGCAGGTGTGCTTGCTATTCTCAATGTCAAGCGTAGATATTCATACAAACCCTTGTGAGTATTGATAGTGAGATACTTCTGGCTTTGTCTCAAGCTGTTGATAAGCGGATAAGCATTTGACAAATCCAGTTTAGTGAAGATCCTTCCACCTGATAATGTAGCAAACAAATCTTCCACATTTGGCAAAGGATAGGGGTTTTCAATGAGTACCATGTTCACCGACACTTTGAAGTCACCACAAATGTGAATGTCATCACTTGCCACAACTTTGCCCTCTTTTCCTCCGCAGAGTAGATGCCCAGCATAGCTATCACTTCCATCTTTGACATACCTAGCGGTACCTTGTTGATGATATTGGATCGTCTTCTTTCATTTACACGCCCTGACGATGTGTCCCTTTATTTGACACCCATGACAAATCGCTTCTTTAAATCTGCATACATCCGCAGTGTGGTTACTTCAGTTGCAACGCCAACACTGGCCTCTACTATTTGGCTTCGCCTTCTGGCTCTTTTTCACTCTCACCTTGACCTGGTTTACCGATACATCATCGCTCATGAACAACCTGCTTTTGAATTCCGCGTGAAATTCAGCTGTATTTCTTGTTGGCATGCACATAGCTGTGGCTAACTGTTGAGCTCTTTGAAAATCTAGATCGGATTCTGCTAACAATTTTAGTTGAATTTTTGCATCTGACAGACCACACACAAATTGGTCTCAAAGAGCTTCTTTCAGAAAGCTTTCAAATTTGCATGTATTACTCAGTTGTCTGAGGCTGACTGCAAATTCTGCCACACTTTTGCCTTCCTTCTGCTGACATTTGTAAAAGCGAAATCTCTCCGCTATAATCAATGGTTTTGGTTTCCCTTTAACACTGTCGGCAATTCTGTAAACATCTTCGTGTTCGGCTTTACAGGCACCAATAAATTCTTCAACAGCTTGACAACTGCTAGAAATACGCTCGCCTTGTTACTGTCCGTCACTTCGTTTACTATGAACCATGCTTCTAATCTCTCGGTGTACGACTTGAAATCTTCCTCAGATTCGTTGAACTCACTGATGTGTCCCACTGGAACTCATGCCGTATTGTTCTCTAAAGTGTTCATAACATTTTGAGAAACAATCCCATCCTCAACGCCAATTTAAATGTCATTAAAAGTACACGAGAACAAGCCACAGAAGCACATGGCTACATCGCCATTTCTTCATACGTCACGCACGCATACAGGATCAGACTAGACAAATCAATGATGAGGCTGTATCAACGATAACTAAATACAGTGTATATACCAATGCTGAATGTGTACAATCGTTGTTGGTAATTGGAGTGCATTTCAATAAAAACTTCATGGGGTCTAAAGGGTAAACATTGATCACATTGGTCACTTACCAATCTGACCATTGTACTGGCCGCCGAGAAGAATGTGGGCATCTTTAGGGTTATACTCGACACACACGAGGGGAGACGCTGGCTTGATGACCAGGTCAGGTTTGTTGGGGTTCTCTAGCAACACAAATCATTCAAAAGTCATTAGTTCATACAGATTGGCACACAACTCTAATAACAACAGTGGGACCCATGAAATAGTTTACACTTTAAGATGATGTTTATGAGAGCAACCCTTTTCCTTCTTCTCCTTGTGGGGAAGGTTCCATAACTTGGTAGCTTATTCTGCTTTGCTTGTGATAGGAATCATATAGCTAATTTATTATTTATGCTAAAATAGTCATTTTGCTAAAAAATATCTGGCAGTAACAGGGCCCACTTAAATATAGAATATTTAATTGAGCAAAACATTTGGAGAAAGGTAAAACATAATCAAAAACAAAGTACAGTGAAAGATTTTTATGTTTCTAAGCTTAGCTATTTTATATTTAATAGTTATGATATCGTACCAATGTCCCAGGTGAAGGAATCAAAGCTTGTGTCTGGAGATGACATCTGGAACTCAAGGACGCAGTAGGCAACGGCCAGCTTCTTTGCTCCATCAGGGAACCATGAGATGTGTGTTGCTGTCCGCTTCAGTTCATGTGGGTCTCTGAGAGACAGACAGACAGTCAGACACAGACAAACAGATGGTCAGACAGACAGATGGTTAGACAGACTGACAGTCAGAGACAGACAAGCTTTCAGATAGACTGATGTACATTCAGATAGTCATGCAGATAGCTGAGAGACAAGCTTTCAGACAGACAGACAGACAGACAGACAGACAGACAGACAGACAGACAGACAGACACATTTTCAAATATACTTTTAGACAGAGACGGATGGACATACAGACATAGACAGACAGACATAGTTTGTTTTAATACCAGTCATGGTTGATTTTGACCTTAAGCTGGAGCATAAAAACACAGACAGTGTGAATGTTGTAAAATGTCTAGTACTGTACCTGAATACATTGATTGTCTTTGCTGATGGTGGCTCATCAACTGCATCTACATCAATGTCAACAAAGTACTCCTCATAGATGTCAATGGCGTTGTTTTGCCGGATGCAGTGTTCCATTGCCTGTACACAAACAATACTACGATAATTCAAAATAGTGGGGCAATAAGAAAGATTTGCCCAGGCAAAGAATTCCAAGATTTATAACCTATATAATTAGGTAGCTAAATTAAATGCTAAATATCGTTATTTTATTTATAACTAACCTGTTTTGTCTAAAATTATACATATAATCTGAATGGTTTGATGCAATATTAAAAACTGTACTGTCAGTTCAGTGTAAACACTGAGCTCCTATCATTAACCACAAGTCAACAAATATCACAGTATCAAGGAATATTGCACGACATACGAACTTGGGACATGCAACGATACAATTTTGTTATTCAAAGTTCGAACTGTGGTCATCTTGACTGACAGCGTAGCACTCTAATCCCTGGGCAACTGCAAGGTCTGCATATGTATAAGTTTTAAAACATGTTTAAGAAACTACAAATTACATGAAAGTATTTTTCCAGTGTTAAACTAAGAAAGGATTAAGAGGCATAGAACACAGCTACTCACACTTCCGAGCTGGTTGATGGTGTGAAGATACATCTCATCCTTCTCCACTTTCTTACGAAACCTCGTCACTTGCTCAATCTCAGCATAGTTGACGTCCTTTGGCCAGCCGCCCTCTGTGTGGTTCATTCCGTGCGAGTCTGTCTCAAACCGTTCTGTATTCACCTGGCAACATGACAACACAGAATACACGGAACTGTATATTCCAACTGCAATGCTTAATTAAGGCAAAACACAGATACAAAATGAAAGTGACAACTGATTCTGATGTTTACACACACTTTGTATGCATGAATTGTTTGTAATATAATGTCAGCAGTTCAGCAAATGTTATTTGGAAAATCAGTGATGTGTCAACGTTTGGAACAAACTCATATTTTATCAACAGCCCAAGGATAGCATAATAGTTATATAACTAGTATTCATAGTTATGCCTTATTGAACCAAGTTAGACAAACAAAAGTCAAATGCAGTTTTGTTGTATAAAATTCCAAACCATTACACTTGTCATCAGTCAAATAGCATCAGATACAGACATTGCAATGTATTAAAGATTCAGAAGTGTCTTAATTAAAATTGCCGTCAAACTTCTGTCTCACGTAGAGCACATTGATGTGTCATTGTGGTACACTGATACATCAATGTGGTACACTGATACATCAATGTGGTACACTGATGCATCAACGTTGTTCATTGACACGTAGATGTTGTACATTGACACATCAATGTTGTACATTGACACATCAACGTGGTATACTGACGCATCAATGTGGTACACTGACACATCAACGTGGTATACTGACACATCAATGTGGTACACTGACACATCAATGTGGTACATTGACACATCAATGTGGCGCACTAACTGACATCAATGTGGTACACTAACACATCAATGTGGTACACTGACACATCAATGTGGTACACTGACACATCAATGTGGTACACTGACACATCAATGTGGTACACTGACACATCAACGTGGTACACTGACACATCAATGTGGTACACTGACTCATCAAAAGTGGTACACTGACACATCAATGTGGTACACTGACACATCAATGTGGTACACTGACTCATCAAAAGTGGTACACTGACACATCAATGTGGTACACTGACACATCAATGTGGTACACTGACACATCAACATGGTACACTGACACATCGATGTGGTACACTGACACATCAATGTGGTACATTGACACATCAATGTGGTACACTGACACATCAATGTGGTACACTGACACATCAATGTGGTACACTGACACATCGATGTGGTACACTGACACATCAATGTGGTACATTGACACATCAATGTGGTACACTGACACATCAATGTGGTACACTGACACATCAATGTGGTACACTGACACATCAACATGGTACACTGACACATCGATGTGGTACATTGACACATCAATGTGGTACACTGACACCTCAATGTGGTACATTGACACATCAATGTGGTACACTGACACATCAACGTGGTACACTGACACATCAAGGTGGTACACTAATTGACATCAATGTGGTACACTGACACATCAACGTGGTACACTGACACATCAACATGGTACACTAATTGACATCAATGTGGTACACTGACACGTTACTACGGTACACTAACATCGTGTTCTGACATCTCCTGCACACACTGTGTGCCTCTGTCCACTGGGTTCCTCTCGATGAAGTTTTCGGCCATGGACGGATCAGGGGGAATGTCCACATGAAGTTCGGCTGGTCGGTCAGAGAAATTACACTGCCGGCCGAACTCGGCCCTCTTCTTTGTGTACACATACACAATCTCCATGGTGACTGTGTGGATGTTACTCCTGCAAGAACAAAACAACAATCAATTATATGAAATGATACAATGCTGTCATGCTTTATAATGTTATCATGCAACATTTGCTAATATTTCATACACATTTTATGATTAATTACCTATCTTACTAATGCATAATTTGCTTTGTTGATATTTTGTTCAATTTTGTGGCTTAAATGAAGGTCTATTTATTGTTTATATAAAAAAAGTATTCATCACTCCATATCTTATATATTTAATTGTTACTTAATAATAATTAGTAGTTTACACTTATCGTGGATGGTAATTAATGCATGATTCATATGCTGACTTTCATGAATTGCCAGATCAATGTCAACCTCAAGTGTATCACTTGCAAGTTGTAAATGGTAGATTACTAGTTGCCAGTTACATACCGAGACTGTGGAATGTTAGTAATACATGAGCTAAAAAATGCTGTGCTGCATCAGTCAACAATGTGCCATTTTGTAAAATGTATTGTTAACACATTGTTGGCATCAACTACGTCCAGTTGCACACCAGTCTTTATATATTGTGTGGAATCACCCTGTATCACCAGGTTATGAATAAACTTCTTTACAAACCATCATGTTAACATCAATCAAAGACTACCCAAATGTATATCACAAAATATGTTATACATGGAGTAACGCAGAGGCTGCCCCATGTGGATGGCAGTTAAAAGTAAGTTTCTAAATGTTGTAGTTACACACGTCTCACAAAATTAATTAAGTCTAGCAATGTGTGGTCGAATAAGTTTGCAACGTTGGACTCAGTGGTCATGTGAAGAGTGGCAGGCCATTGATCGAGATTCAAATACACCTACCAACTACTGTTTGGAAACTTGGAGAAAAATTGTGTTGTTCACTTAACTCCTTGTTGCATGTCTTTAATCTTTTAAAAGATACTCTAAACTTGTGGTTCCCTTCCACCTGATGTTTACATATGCCATACACCAGGGAAAGATACACATAGAAGAAAAGTTAGGACAATATCAACATGATCACGCATGGCCTTCTGGATGGTTCTATGCCTACCATCTTCTGTGACGACTGTAGCAGAGGCTTTCTGACATATCACCAAAGAGGAAAAGAATAAGAACAACCAATCTATGGTTTAACCAAGAAGCATTGAGAAGACAGTCTGTGGGTCAGCCAAGAACCATGAAACAACCAATCACGCGTAGTTCAACATAGAACCACTGAGCAGCCTATCCATGGTTCAGTCATGAAACACAGATACCATGTGGCTCAGGCAATTTGTGATTGAATCACAAACCACGGAGCAGACAGTCTCTGATTGCAGCAGCCAATACAATACACACGCACACACACACACGCACATATACAAGCACGCACACACACACACATACAGATACACTCAGAGAGAGAGGAGGGGGGAGAGGGAGACAGTATAAAAAATCCCACACACGTGAGGTTAATGTGTAACCTGCAGTAGACTCACTCACAGAGCTGGGATATCAATCTCTAAAGTCCCTCTGGCATTAATATCCTGACAAAAGAAGTTTGCCAATTATTGATTTAGATGTAGAGCCCCCCAAAACTTATACAGTAATGCCCTTTCTGGGGCTAACCTAGGAGTTGTGCAGTGTGCATTGCAAAGGGTGCATGAAACTGAATTTGAAAAATAATTCTAAAAGAAAAAGAAAACAAATAATGATGTAAAACAAGTGCAATAATTTGTGCAGATTAAAAACACAGTCTCTGTCTTTATTTATTGTCTGGTAAGGACAGAGCAACAAGGTGGATGGTACTCAGATCTTGTTGGAATGGGTGTAGTGTTGGTAGGCTTATTGTTTCTGGGGGAGTAGATTCCAAGCTCTTATAATTTTAGGATAGAATGAGTATGCATATGTATTTATGCATTCTAGACTACAGCTCCGTGCTCTAGTTTTGGCCTTACTAACATATTGTAGCCTGTTTCCTTAACTTTAGATGTTGCAGGATGGAGAGAGCGTTTAAGGAGGCCAAGTGTTCTAGCGGACTGAGATGCAGTGGTGGTAACACGCTTTGTCCACGGCAGTTTAGAATCTATTGTGATGCCAAGATAGGGGTGTGAATCGACTTGGAAATTTCTGTGCCACCACCTATTGATTGGAACATATACATTAATGCATGTTGATGTTATTGTAGACATCAACACTGGGCAGTGTGCTGAGTAATGTCTCAGCAACCAATGTTGACCACATCAGTTGAATCTGGTGGTTATTAGCTATAATTGTGGAAGTAATTTCAATCAATAAAAAATGTATTCAAGCGAATCAGACAAACACTTTAAAGTACATGTTAAGTAAAGTACATGTTAAGTATACAAAGCATTTGGTGAAACGTATGAAGGGAGTAACACTGAAGTAAAACTATTTATAATTGGATCGTTCAATATCCCAAGTCTCACAAAATGGACTGGTTGGTGTGTGTAATGGTTTCAACCATACAAAACACAATTATATTTTCTTGACTAGACTTGAGTCTTGAACTTGGAACTGCGCCGTCGGCCTTCCTTTCAAGTTTCGATCGACAGCGAACACAGCCTTTTAACCACTGTCACTGAGCAACTGCAAAGTTTGAGGCCTGAAGTCTGACATTCTACAGTATTGGTAACTAGCTGGGAACTTATAATCTACACCTTATACTACGCCAGTACTTGGGCAGTAAGCCTATCGTTGCAGCAGTGGCACTGCCAAAATTGCTGTTTCAGAAATCCAGGCAGCGTTTGCAAAAACGTCAACTAAAGTGAGTGCAACTATGGAAATCGTAAAATACAACAAACAAATCCCAACAACACAACTGGTGGCAATCAATAATACATTACTTACTAACACGTATCACGCAGTGGGTTAAGTTTAACAACACAAATATGTCACTTTATGCGTTCCCGTTTTTCAGATATAGCAACGACGTCAAACTTCTCGTTATCCCTCGTTGCCGTGATACGACGCATGCGTGTTGCCATTCTTCCGGTAATACATTTCAATTCGCCAGATGGCAGCAGATGGATATCATGTGCCGCAGGACGCAAGTGGGAAGTTGCATTGATTGATGCAAGTAATTTATAGTTATCTTCGTTGCGATTGCCATTAACAGTGGTTACCATATGCCAGAATAAGTGAGTAACCAATCATATTCGTCACAATGTGTGCCACTAATGGTGGCGTTTTTTTCTGGCATGTGCATTGTATGATGCACGGTGACAATCTCCCAGACCAAGCCAAGGCAATCCCAATCCCCAATCCAATGGCAATAGACCAATACTACAATAGTTATACTATTGCAAATCAATTACAATGCCATATATGTGACGTCTTAAACACTTTCTGTTATTTCAGATAGAACACTCATAAATCCGTTTTCCTTGTGTACACAAAGTTTAACATTGTATGTAACATTTGAGAACATTAACAAATCCAGAAAAATACATTTGTAGCATAAATTCGATTTTAAACCCATCTGTGTAGCAATTCCCGCGGAAAAAAAAAATTTAATGAGCTAGGCAATCACGTTGTATCGTAACGTCACATACGACTCACACTCGCAGCAGACCGATCCTTTCCATGCATTCAGAGCATGTTTACAAGTATAGTTTGGGGGTCGGAACCAGTGTCAGAATGAGTTATTGTGCAATATTCCGATGTAATACAAACACTAGTCATCATAGAGGAACAAGCAGTTATCTTACGCTTCCACATGAATCCAATTTTATTCAAAACAATGAATGCGACAAGTTGGCCTACAAGTCGACTAGGTTTAGCTGAGCTTGGGCTCGTTTTTAGAATAATGATATCGAATGCAACCAACGCGAGATAATGTACACCAATATGCATACATAGCAAACATATATTGTATCCAGCTACAGAAAGTAACATGTATAATTTCATAATATCACTAGAATATCGATGTATGAAGGAGGAGTTGTACAATTTATCATAACAACTTAAATCAGTCAGCGAATTTACCTGCTAGCTCAGTTGGTAAAGGCGTTGGTTCCTTGGCATTTATTTTGCAATCGGGCGATGCCGGTTCAATCCAAACACCAAATCATTGATTTTCTTTACACTTTTTTTGTTTATGTTTTCACCAAGTAATATAAACCAAATAATTTTTTATACTATGATGCACTGTTTGTAAATATTTTTGTAGTAATTATTTATTCGCCCCAAAAATGAAAATATGGTAATTATGTATAACAATGTTTCTAAATTTTATTTATCCAGATGGATCACCATTTGTTTTCACATATATAATTACAATATATTACCGTACAATATATACGTACAGTTGATAAATTATGTATCCATTACATTATATTTGTTTGGATAAATAACATTTAGAAACATTGTTATATAATTCCCTTGTTTTCATTTTTGTGGCGAATAAATAATTACTACCAAAAAAAAAAAAAAATTTACAAAGAGTGCATCATAGTTTTAAAATTATTTGGTTTATATTACTTGGTGAAAACATAAACAAAAAAAGTTTAAAGAAAATCAATGGTTTGGTGTCGGGATTGAACGGGTGTCGCCTGATTACAAAATAAATGCCAAGAACCAACGCTTTTACCAACTGAGCTAGCAGGACTGACAGAAATTCGCTGACTGATTTAAGTTGTTATGATAAATTGGACAACTCCTCCTTCATACATCGATATTCTAGTGATATTATAAGATTATACATGTTACTTTCTGTAGCTGGATACAATATATGTTTGTTATGTATGTTTATTGGTGTAGATTATCTCCCGTTGGTTGCATCCATTATAATTATTCTAAAAACGAGCCCAAGCTCGGCGAAACCTAGTCGACTTGTAGGCCAACTTGTCGCATTCATTGTTTTAAATAAAATTGGATTCATGTGGAACCGTAAGATAACTGCTTGTTCCTCTATGATGACTAGTGTTTGTATTACATCGGAATATTGCATAATAACTAATTTTTATGCTCGTTTCGACCCGAAAGCTATTCTTGTAAACATGCTCTGAATGCATGGAAAGGGTCGACCTGATGCGACTATGAGTCATATGTGACATCACATCTCGGCATCCCGAAAAGCACGCCAAAAATATGTATATTCGAAAATGTCTGGATGCACAGCATAAAATGTGGAATTTCTAATTAATTGAATTTTTCAATTTTTTTTTCAATTTGGTGGACATGGAAATAGATAGCAGGATGTAATATAATATGAATTCAAGCCATAGATGTTTTTATCCCCTTTAATAGGGACAAGCAAGAGTTGTCATTAGAGCAGGGGACTAAGATATTAAGTTAACTGAAATTTGCAGCATTATTATTAGTAGCAATTTGAAGCCGTCATTCTGCCTCCAGGCGATGATGGGACTGGAGGAGCTGAGTGAGCGGGCGGAGGCACAGCTGAAGAAAGACGTGAAGAACCTGGAGAGTGTTGACTCACTGCGACGCCTCTTTGCAGCGCTCCACTCCACACTACAACCAGGTGACAGGTACGTGTAGACTGTATTGAGCGCAGTAGGTACAGAGAGTACATAAAATTGTAGTGTAGCGATTATTGTGAGTACAGACTACAGAAAGTACATAGAATACAGTGAGTACAGTGAATACAGGGAGTACAGTTAGTACAGTGAATACAGTAAGTACAGTGAATATAGTAAGTGCAGTGAGTACAGTGAATACAGTAAGTACAGTAAATACAGTAAGTACAGTGAATACAGTGAATACAGTGAGTACAGGGAATACAGTGAGTACAGTGAATACAGTGAATACAGGGAGTACAGTGAATACAGTGAATACAGTGAATACAGTGAATACAGTGAATACAGTGAGTACAGTGAATACAGGGAATACAGTGAGTACAGTGAATACAGGGAGTACAGTGAATACAGTGAATACAGTGAATACAGGGAGTACAGGGAGTAATGACAGTACATATTCAGACACCTAAAATAACTATTTTTAAGCTGTCTGAAAACATATAGGTACAACAAAATAATTTACAGACACGCTGTTGGAAAATTTACGAACACAAACAAGCCCTGACATTGTCTCATTTGATTACCCATGCTATTAATAGGACTATTACTTACTTAGGTTGTTCCTGACCGTAGGCGGTGGCCTTGGTGGTCAGATATACGTGACGTCTGTTTCTGTAAAGGTTTTACGGCTTCCTGGCAAGGCGGCTTTGTAGTCGTAGAGGAATTCTTCCATTCTCCAGTGGTTATCTAGGCAGTTTTTAAATGAGTTGATACTAGGTGCATTTACTACCTGGTAAATTGTTCCACAATTTTGTAACTCTGATTGAAAAACTCCTTTCTTGTATTTACATGTGAACGTTCTTGGAATAATTTCAAACTATGACCTGTTGTTCCTTCGTCATGGGTGAGAAGTTATACTTTTTAAAAGATCACTAACAGTTTGTGTCTGATTACATAGGAACAAAGACTTCTTGTGGTGTTCGAAAACTTAGGGTACAAAATAATTAGTTTTGTAGATTTTTAGAGTGAACAAAAACATACAGTGTACAAATATATAAAGTCATTCGGTGTAGTGAGTTCAAAAAACATTAGTGTATACAATGTGTACTGAGAGTCCTCTGAGTTAGTACAGTAATATTGAAAGCAGTTAGTATAAATAGTATGTGACACTGTACAGTTAGTAGAGTCATGTCATATGACATATGACTAGTTGTCTTATTATGTAAGCAGTTTTAATCCTTTTTAAACACATTTTTTGAATCATTGAATGCATATTGATAGTTGTACCTGATTTTGAAGAAATGTAATTACTTGTAGACACTAAATACATTTGATCAGAATTCTGCGCCACAGTAAAATGTGGAATTTTATTATTAATTCCTCTCCTCATTTCTGCATTGCTGTATTAGGATTAGGAATCAACTTGTCTTTCAAACTCTAACTGCAGTTTCACTTCCTCAGAATCCCTCCACCACGGCTGTCAGAAACTCTTCTTTCAACCCTGTTGCAAGGCATTGGCACTGAAGATAGGCAACTCGCCTTGACATGTGGCGCCATCTTGCAGGAGTTGGCACCATCACCAAGTCTCGATGGTTTGAGTGTCTCAGAAATAGTTGCCAATGACAAAAGTGTTGTTGATCTGCTGCCCTTGGTTCTCATCCAGGTATGTGAGTACAGATGTCCGTTGGTGTTCATCCACCATCTGTATAATATTTATGCGCTAATTGTGGAGCATTGTATGTGTATCTCCTCTCAGGTGCCGGTTCACTCACTTCTTTCAATGTTCATTCGTTTCCTTTGTCCTCTGATTAACCAATTAATTAAAAAAACACAAAGATAGTTATTAGTTACTTTTTAGTCCTTTGGCCGAAGGTCCAAGGGACTATTGCCATCACTCTGCGTCCGCCGTTAGCTGTATCTCAGAAACCGTTCAGCAACTTTTTCTCTAATTTTGCATAGACACATCTTAGGGCACTGCCACTATGCACGAGAAATCTGTATTTGATTTAATCATTTTAAGGGCTCCCTAGGGCCTCCAAGGACCCCAAAACTGGTTTCAGTGAGTTGTCAGTCATTCCACTGGAGTTACTGCAAAAAAAGCTGTAATTAGCGAGAGGAGAATAAAATACGCATGACAACAAGTTTAAGTTTAACAAGATTTAACAAGATTGCCACCAAGATAATTAACTCTAGATGGCAGGTGGACAAGGAAGCCCTTTGACTTATCGAGAGTCCAGCCTTTTTATCTACGTGTATCCTGCCCTTCTGAGGTTAAAAACATTGTAATGGTGACAATTGCTGACCTCGATTTATTGCTCCACCGGTAGGTGGAAGCCAGCTGTATATTTTTCTGTTGATCAACAGAGTAATTTTGGTATTTATTACGTTGTTTCAGCATGTTTGTGTTGCCTGGCTACCATGTTCAGGTTATTTGGTAGGGTGCGGTAACATGTAAAAAGCTGGGTTGAGATCGCTGGGTTGAGATCATCGGATGTTTTAAGTATGCTGCTCAAATTTAAGTTATAGTAAACTTGTTGTCATGCGTATTTTATACTGGAGGATTGACATGTTTGTTACTTTAAATAATGTGTAATTGACGTCATCCATCCTTGTACACGTAACTTGACCTCTCAGGTTCGTTTGTTTGCAGGGTTCTGTGCAAGAGAAACTCCTTGTTGAGATGGTCCCCCACTTGATCAGGTGCTTATTCTCTTTGTTATTATTATTATTATCATCTTTCAAGTTGAAATTAAACATGTTAATACATAGACTTTGTATCGCACATTGTGAATGCATTTATCAAGAGATGTTAAGCATGCAGCTGGGGATTAGTTATCAGACATGTGGTGTGCCTGCCACAAAGAATATTACATGTATACCTATGCATATCTGTATACACCTGTGTTCGCCTGTATGTATACGTATGTACTTGTATGTACTTGTATGTACATGTATGTACCAGTATGTATTTATATGTACCTATGCATACCTGTATGTACCTGTGTATATATGTATGTACCTGTCACTGACATGTGTATACCTGTATGTACAAACAGTACATGTGTGTAGTACTGTTTACCTGTTTATATCTGTATGTACCTGTGTATACCTGTGTATACATGTATGTACATGTATATCTGCTTGTATACTTGTGTGTACCTGTATGTACCTGTGTGTACCTGTATGTACCTGTATGTACTTGTATGTTCCTGTAAGTACCTGTGTGTATATATATGTATATGTATATATATGTATGTATACATACATATATGTATGTATCTGTAAGTACCTGTGTGTATCTGTAAGTACCTGGGTGTATCTGTATGTACCTGTGTATCTCTGTATGTTCTTGTGTGTACCTGAATGTACATGTGTGTACCTGTATATGTACCTTATATATATGTATGTACCTGTGCATAGCTGTATGTACGTGTGTGTAACTGTATGTTCCTGTACAGGTGGATGTCGACTGTGGGCTGTAGCGTAGACATTCAGCGCCACAGTCTGTGTGCTCTCTGTGTCATCCTTCTACAGCACAGACAACTGCTCAATGGTGGTCAGTCTTAGTTCAGTACAATTTTAATGTAACTGTACAATAATAATAAGACGAACACTTATACAGCGCCATGAATTTGGATAAATCCAAGTTATGTAAATGACGTTAATTTTTTCAAATAGATAACTATAATATCAAATGTAATAATAAGTCATATAAACATAACAAAGTTAAACAAACTAAGCGGTGGTGCCTATGCTGCACAAGCAACACAGAGAAGATGAATTTTAAAGTATTTTGTAAATATTTCTTTGATTGTAATTATATCTAATATATATATATATTAGATATATTAGAGGACGTCATTACATATAAATATAATTGGTTACATTATTACCACTTCTAAGGTGTTTCGTTACAGTTGATATGAAAATGAAATTGTCCAACTGTGTAACAGTGTTAGGTTCAAACGGCTTTTTGTTTCAGACAACTTGAATGTGTTGTGTGCCCAGCTTGCTGATTGGCTGAAGAATGCCAGTGTCCACCAGGCGGCTAACCCCTTCTCAAGGGGGCTATTTCGCAGAGAGGGGGAACAACGTCCACCAGTCACCGAGATCGATGGCACGTCTAGCAAACAATTCTTTACAACACTATGTATAGGTAAGATGGGAAATATTACAGTTGCAACTAACAGTAATACAGTATTATGTATAGGTATGATAAAGATGATAGTCTTGCAGTTATGGCTAACATAATTATGTTTAGGTATGATACAGATAACAAACTCTTACAGTTATAATATATACCGGGTAGTAGCAATTATTACTGAACATTCTTCAGGATAGTTCGTTTTCAAATTAGAAACTTTCATTTTTCATATCCAAGAATCATGTTAAATTACCTGGTAGAGGCTTTCGTTGACGTGTCACACCGACTTCATCAGTACCTATGACGCTGAATTACGTCATCGTACACGTGAGGCAGTTCGTAATTGCCCTCGTCTCTGTTGATGGGTGTTTTGGTTTTTCAAATACCGTGCAAGGTGTACCAAATACCGTGCAAGAATTGTGGTGCTGAGTACATTGGGGGGACAGGAAGACTACTCAAAATAAGACTGGAGGAACACAGAAAGGACGTAGACAATACGAAAAATGAGAAATACACAAGGAGCGGGAAAAAAAGATTGATGTCTACCATCAATAAATCCGCCCTTACAGACCATACGACAACTGAAAACCATATCATAGACTGGGAGGGAGTGAAAATTGTAGACAAAGAACCCAACAGAAGGATCCGGCAAATCAAAGAAGCCATTTGGATCAGAAAAACCAAAACACCCATCAACAGAGACGAGGGCAATTACGAACTGCCTCACGTGTACGATGATGTAATTCAGCGTCATAGGTACTGATGTCAACGAAAGCCTCTACCAGGTAATTTAACATGATTCTTGGATTTGAAAAATGAAAGTTTCTAATTTTTTTATTTATATAGTAGCAATGTTAGGTGAGGTAGAAAGTCTAACAACCGTAACTTACGCAATGTAGAAAATGTACGTAGTCCCATTTTGTGTCAGTTTGCAGTCAGTAGTGTGGGAACCAGCTAACTTCAAAGGTACCTCCTGGTTGGAACACGTGCCCCTGCCAATAATGGCTGTTTACAGATTGAATCATTTGTCTACAAGTTAAACATTACAATACTTAAATTGCATTTATTGCCTCAGGTTTTGTAAATGCAAATTGGCCGATGGTATATACCTTTAACATGTTTATTCAAATCTTAAAGGAGCCAGTCCACCCAGAATTAGCAGGTATAGTAATTTGTAACATGAAGTCTGCTGTGTTGAACATGGGAAAATGTGACATTGTTGAACATCAAAGGGTATTGCAGTGAACTCAGCCCGACTTGGCCGTATTGCCAATAAAGCTTGTTTTGAAACTGGATGTTTTGTTTACTATTTGAACAGGCTCCGGGGTCGTACCTTTCAAATTGCAAACATTATTATGGGCTTACTTAACACAATTTAGCAATCAGTATACCTCAACATATACATACTTAGTATAGGTATAGTCTTAACAAAATTAGATTAATGAATACATGAAAAACTAGGAGCAGACTCCCTCATTTAATAAATTTATATTAATTAATCTAAAAAAGAGGAAACCTCCCTTTGATATTTGACTCTGGTCACTTTCAGGTCAGTTCTACAGCTCTGACCAGCTGCTCAATGTTCACACCTTTGCCTCCCTCCGATGTCTCCTGGTCAGTCTTCATCACACACAGTCAGCCAATCAGCAGCCGACACCCGCTACCTGCACCCAGCAGCGCCCCCTGGCAGCAAGTGGAGAGAACACTAAGACATCATCAGGGGTGTTGTTCGATGCGTCCCTGCAGTATTGCCTGCGGATCATAGCACAGAGTGACAGAAGTGGGTGGAACACTTGGATCAGGGGATCGTTTCTCTAAGATTAGGAGCTCATATGGAAAATCTTCCATTACATAGAAGCTGGTGTTAGATTTGAGGAGCGTTTTCATGGAGGACACTATTTCTGTGACACAATTGTGAAAGTGTCACATCCTGATGTTGATAGTTTTCTGTATACGAGATCATTTTAAAGAGTGAAATTTATTTTTAAAGAGCACAATAAGAAGGTTAATGAAACAGTCCCTAGACCTGTTAAAACTTATGGAAAATATCACACGTCGCGATGATAGCACATTTTGGAGATGTAGAGAAATCTAGCTGTTAGTGTTGAAAGTAGTGAAATACCTTATTGAATGTTTCATGTATGAATGTAATATTACTCGGTCACAATAGAGTCTGGCTGTGCATAACATGACGGTTGATAATGTACTTTCTTTATTTTAGAACTGAAACAACTTCAGGATGCTGAAATACAACTGGCAGTAAGTGAAGTGATCATTAAGCAACTCATCTCCTACACACACTGTCTTAAAAAAATTGTTTTAAACACAGAACCATCTGTTAAATTATAAAATACTGTCAATTTTTTGTAAAGTGCTGAATGCGTTAGTGCCCATGTCTGCATAATCGCCCACCCCCACTTTTAGAAAATCTCGACCTAATCGCCCATGGGTGATAATGCGGTCAAATATGGGAAGTACTGACGATCATATGTGTAGTACTGTAGACATGTTGTCAAGTATTCACTATTGGAGACCTTTATCAAGTAGTAATGACTATAGAATACTATGGACTTTTTTGGTGTGCTGAGGACCGTTTGTAAAATTATGTGGTCCCTTTGAAAAGTACTTAGGACCATTTGTTAAATACTAACGACTGTCAATAAAATACTGTGGAACTTTTGTAAAGTACTGAGGACCTTTTATTAAGTAAGCAAGTTACTTTATTTTAGTACTGAAGACCATGTATAAAATACTGCAGACCTTTTGCAGAGTACTGACATTTTATCAAGTATTGCAGTCCATCAATAAAATGCCTCTCCAAAGCCTACACAGTGATCCTGATGTGATAAGCCACATGACAAAGTTAAACTAAGCTAAATTTTAACGAGGAACTAAAATTTCTAATTTGAAATTGTTGGCAAATTGTTTTTTCACCTGTACAATGTGTCAAGCCTTTATACATTGTTGATGTATTAGTAGACAAACAATTATGAGAAGATTTTACACAATTGTTTGCAGCCAATCATTCAACCAGGGTCAATGTAATTTTACTTGTAATTTTTACAGTTGATGACATACCGGGTAGCCATATCTTAACTTGAAATTACGATGCCTGTTTCAGAGTCTGATTGAAGCTATTGGCATACTGAATGACCTTTGCACCCTTAACCCCACCCTTGTGTCAAAGGTGTTTAGTGATGTCACAGGTTTGATTGACAAGGTGACGAATCAGCAGCCTCGAAGAATGCTTGCCCTAATTCAATTCTGCCTCAACCACAGTAAGAGTTCTACTCCTTTCACTTCCAGTCACATTCTAAATATGACACCACTGGTTTGTTTGTAACAAAACCTCTCTCATTATTTTAATAACTCCACCAGACATAATCTTCTTGATGGTCATATTATATATTTTATTCTCTAATACAACCTACTACGGCGACTTCATCCTCTTACCCACACCACAGCTCACTCCAACTCCTACTGCACTCTGTCTGCCCACTACTAACTCCATACACCTTACCAACACCACAGCTCACTCCAACTCCTACTGCACTCTGTCTGCCCACTACTAACTCCATACACCTTACCAACACCACAGCTCACCCCAACTCCTACTGCACTCTGTCTGCCCACTACTAACTCTATACACCTTACCCACACCACAGCTCACCCCAGCTCCTACTGCACTCTGTCTGCCCACTACTAACTCCATACACCTTACCCACACCACAGCTCACCCTAACTCCTACTGCACTCTGTCTGCCCACTACTAACTCCATACACCTTACCCACACCACAGCTCACTCCAACTCCTACTGCACTCTGTCTGCCCACTACTAACTCCATACACCTTACCCACACCACAGCTCACCCTAACTCCTACTGCACTCTGTCTGCCCACTACTAACTCCATACACCTTACCCACACCACAGCTCACCCCAACTCCTACTGCACTCTGTCTGCCCACTACTAACTCCATACACCTTACCCACACCACAGCTCACCCCAGCTCCTACTGCACTCTGTCTGCCCACTACTAACTCCATACACCTTACCCACACCACAGCTCACCCCAACTCCTACTGCACTCTGTCTGCCCACTACTAACTCCATACACCTTACCCACACCACAGCTCACCCCAGCTCCTACTGCACTCTGTCTGCCCACTACTAACTCCATACACCTTACCCACACCACAGCTCACCCCAACTCCTACTGCACTCTGTCTGCCCACTACTAACTCTATACACCTTACCCACACCACAGCTCACCCCAGCTCCTACTGCACTCTGTCTGCTCACTAATAACTCCATACACCTTACCAACACCACAGCTCACTCCAACTCCTACTGCACTCTGTCTGCCCACTACTAACTCCATACACCTTACCCACACCACAGCTCACCCTAACTCCTACTGCACTCTGTCTGCCCACTACTAACTCCATACACCTTACCCACACCACAGCTCACTCCAACTCCTACTGCACTCTGTCTGCCCACTACTAACTCTATACACCTTACCCACACCACAGCTCACTCCAACTCCTACTGCACTCTGTCTGCCCACTACTAACTCCATACACCTTACCCACACCACAGCTCACTCCAACTCCTACTGCACTCTGTCTGCCCACTACTAACTCCATACACCTTACCCACACCACAGCTCACCCTAACTCCAACTGCACTCTGTCTGCCCACTACTAACACCATACACCTTACCCACACCACAGCTCACTCCAACTCCTACTGCACTCTGTCTGCCCACTAATAACTCCATACACCTTACCCACACCACAGCTCACTCCAACTCCTACTGCACTCTGTCTGCTCACTACTAACTCCATACACCTTACCCACACCACAGCTCACTCCAACTCCTACTGCACTCTGTCTGCTCACTACTAACTCCATACACCTTACCCACACCACAGCTCACTCCAACTCCTACTGCACTCTGTCTGCCCACTGCTAACTCCATACACCTTACCCACACCACAGCTCACTCCAACTCCTACTGCACTCTGTCTGCTCACTACTAACTCCATACACCTTACCAACACCACAGCTCACTCCAACTCCTACTGCACTCTGTCTGCCCACTACTAACTCCATACACCTTACCCACACCACAGCTCACCCCAACTCCTACTGCACTCTGTCTGCTCACTACTAACTCCATACACCTTACCCACACCACAGCTCACCCCAACTCCTACTGCACTCTGTCTGCCCACTACTAACACCATACACCTTACCCACACCACAGCTCACTCCAACTCCTACTGCACTCTGTCTGCCCACTAATAACTCCATACACCTTACCCACACCACAGCTCACTCCAACTCCTACTGCACTCTGTCTGCTCACTACTAACTCCATACACCTTACCCACACCACAGCTCACCCCAACTCCTACTGCACTCTGTCTGCCCACTACTAACACCATACACCTTACCCACACCACAGCTCACTCCAACTCCTACTGCACTCTGTCTGCCCACTACTAACTCTATACACCTTACCAACACCACAGCTCACCCTAACTCCTACTGCACTCTGTCTGCCCACTACTAACTCCATACACCTTACCCACACCACAGCTCACTCCAACTCCTACTGCACTCTGTCTGCTCACTAATAACTCCATACACCTTACCAACACCACAGCTCACTCCAACTCCTACTGCACTCTGTCTGCCCACTACTAACTCCATACACCTTACCCACACCACAGCTCACCCTAACTCCTACTGCACTCTGTCTGCCCACTACTAACTCCATACACCTTACCCACACCACAGCTCACTCCAACTCCTACTGCACTCTGTCTGCCCACTACTAACTCCATACACCTTACCAACACCACAGCTCACTCCAACTCCTACTGCACTCTGTCTGCCCACTACTAACTCTATACACCTTACCCACACCACAGCTCACCCTAACTCCTACTGCACTCTGTCTGCCCACTACTAACTCTATACACCTTACCAACACCACAGCTCACTCCAACTCCTACTGCACTCTGTCTGCCCACTACTAACTCTATACACCTTACCCACACCACAGCTCACCCCAGCTCCTACTGCACTCTGTCTGCCCACTACTAACTCCATACACCTTACCCACACCACAGCTCACCCTAACTCCTACTGCACTCTGTCTGCCCACTACTAACTCCATACACCTTACCCATACCACAGCTCACTCCAACTCCTACTGCACTCTGTCTGCCCACTACTAACTCCATACACCTTACCAACACCACAGCTCACTCCAACTCCTACTGCACTCTGTCTGCCCACTACTAACTCTATACACCTTACCCATACCACAGCTCACTCCAACTCCTACTGCACTCTGTCTGCCCACTACTAACTCCATACACCTTACCAACACCACAGCTCACTCCAACTCCTACTGCACTCTGTCTGCCCACTACTAACTCCATACACCTTACCCATACCACAGCTCACTCCAACTCCTACTGCACTCTGTCTGCTCACTACTAACTCCATACACCTTACCCACACCACAGCTCACCCTAACTCCTACTGCACTCTGTCTGCCCACTACTAACTCTATACACCTTACCAACACCACAGCTCACCCCAGCTCCTACTGCACTCTGTCTGCCCACTAATAACTCCATACACCTTACCAACACCACAGCTCACTCCAGCTCCTACTGCACTCTGTCTGCTCACTACTAACTCCATACACCTTACCAACACCACAGCTCACTCCAACTCCTACTGCACTCTGTCTGCTCACTACTAACTCCATACACCTTACCAACACCACAGCTCACTCCAACTCCTACTGCACTCTGTCTGCCCACTACTAACTCCATACACCTTACCAACACCACAGCTCACTCCAACTCCTACTGCACTCTGTCTGCTCACTACTAACTCCATACACCTTACCAACACCACAGCTCACTCCAACTCCTACTGCACTCTGTCTGCCCACTACTAACTCTATACACCTTACCCACACCACAGCTCACCCCAGCTCCTACTGCACTCTGTCTGCCCACTACTAACTCTATACACCTTACCCACACCACAGCTCACTCCAGCTCCTACTGCACTCTGTCTGCCCACTACTAACTCCATACACCTTACCCACACCACAGCTCACCCCAGCTCCTACTGCACTCTGTCTGCCCACTACTAACTCTATACACCTTACCCACACCACAGCTCACTCCAGCTCCTACTGCACTCTGTCTGCCCACTACTAACTCCATACACCTTACCAACACCACAGCTCACTCCAACTCCTACTGCACTCTGTCTGCTCACTACTAACTCCATACACTTGCCATAAAGGTCTACCCTGGATAGCCCTAGACATCCATGACAAAGGTGACAACTTACGAAGTCCTACCCTGGATCACTAGGACATCCAGGCCAATGTTGGCCCCTTGCCAAGTTTTTAAACACTCCTGCCCCTGCCTTATTACATAACTTTTTGTATATTTCAACTAATTAAAAACACAGTGATTTTTAATATTTGATTTGTTTAATATATAATTCCTGGTCCGTTTTGTAAGGTAATTTGTTGGAAACATACTTGAAGACATTATAGAAATAGAATTGACTACCAAATGAAGAGTGTCGCCCCCTATTTTAAATCGAGGCTGTTTATTCCAAATTTTTTAATATAATGTTCTTAATACTAGAATAAATACGTTAAATGTATGCTTTTGTTGACAAGTAACAATTGTGTAGGCCTCAACTATGCTTGCGTAATTTCAGTATTACACTGATATTATATAATATATATGTATATATATATATATATATACAATAATATACTTAGTTGATGATACAATGAAACATTTGATGAGGCCCTATCACATATTTAAATTTACTGTGATATGGGGCAAATTGTAACAATATCATGGTTTACCATCGAGGCAAAATGTAACAGTTCACTCAGCAGTATAAATGAGTACCAGGCTATAGACAGTGGTGAATATTTGTGTACAACGTAATTGTGGCGTGGCTGAATGCTTCCAAGAGAAGTTGAGATAGTGTTTGATTGAACATGTTTGCCAGAGAGTGAAATGTAAAGCATTCTGAGCAATCTTAATGTCTCAACATCATGCTTTATATAATCAGAACTTACATTTTATGGTTAAAAAAACATTTTATGAGAAGACTAATGGCAATGTTTATTAACAGGTGAAGTGGTTCAGTTTGACGCAGTGCCTCTGTATGAGAGGTTCTTTGATCAGGTGTTGGTCGAACACTTCACCAGTCCTGCCGTCGCCTTTGAAACTGTGCTTCTTATCCAGGATAATCTGCAGACACTGCAGCACCAAACGTCAGTCCTGAGACAGTACTTCCCAAACATCTTAAAGGTAAACAAAAGACTGTGAGATATTCAACATTTGAAACTAATTTACTGAACTTGCTAAACAGCTGTTCTGTTTTGCTGATGTACCCAAGAGTAATTATCTGCCTGATTATTGTTAATTATTATTAATTATAGGTCTTCTAATTATATAACAATTCCAACTATATAGTCTAAGTGTGTAATTTTCTGGAAAACCAGTTAGATAATAATATAATTATGTTGCATGGATTGATGTTAAGAGAATATCACTTTATTCATAGAGCAGAATACAATCAAGTGTGACAACGAATATCCAAGTACCTGTGTGAATACAGACAATAGATAATAAAAGTAGGGTAAATAATGACTAACGGTTAAAGAAAGTCATACTGAAAATGGATAAATTTATGTATAGGATTACTTGCTGATGAGGGCAATTTATTTTGTAATTATTGACATATTGGGGTGATGGTCATCATATTAATATGTATATATAATTATATTGCATAGATTGATGTTGTTGATAAATAAGTATGCATATGTTATCAATGTGTTTATATAATATTGTATCTAATAGTGTGAATCTGTTTTGTATCGGCATTGTTCAAATTGTATTTAATTGTTGGATTAATTGTGTGTAGACCCACTGTATGTCTACGGACGTTAGTGAAATATTAAATTTGAAGTTATTCCAACAATAGAAAGTTATGATGTCTCATCAAATTAGCCGACCATATGAAACACTATCACTGTGTAGAAACATTTTATAGTCAAATTTTCCTTTTACTTCCAGATTCTAGCCTGGGACCCAAGAAACTTTGTTGGTGAATTTGTTGAGTTGCTTCCCGTGTTTGTTACTGCTAAGACAGCTATTGAGGTACATCTTTGTTTTTAGCTCTAAAACCTGCACACTGTCCCATAAAAACTGAAAATGGATAATTTACTATGAATGTGAGAATTGTGCAACTGCATAATTATAATGGTGTCCTAACATATATTGCTATAGTTCTGCATGCCTACTATTTTGTATTAATTGTTTTTACCTATGTGGCATAGGAATTGAGTATTGTTGAATTAGCTTTTATTCCCTTTGGAAGAATTTGAATGAAACAACTTTCCTGTCATCGCTATAGCCAACTTATCACATGACAAACAACTTCAGATGAAGTACTGGATTTTTTCTCTGAATCAAATCATTCAAATTGTTTTTAAAATTATACTGCTACATCAACTCTTAAACCCATAAGGATGTCATCTCTGTGTTGACTATTGGGATAGTTTTAATATTGCAATACCTGTAATAATATTGCAATGCTCTTGCGATAATGTCATAGCATTGTCGTAGTATTGTGGTAATATCATGAACTAGCAACTACCAAAGTTGGGAAAGCAGTTACAAACTATGTGGTGCTATTGCAATGGTTTTAATTTCATTCAGAATGGTGAATCCAACAGTAACAATGTTATGGTTGATGTTTGTTGGTGCTAGATATATAAATAAGTACAAGTACAAAGTATGTTGATGACTATTGTTATAGTTTGTTGCACGAGTAGCCCGGCTGATTGCCAACAGTTGTTATTATCAACAGTTGATTCACTACCTGTATTACTCAATCGATGTTCATCACAATTATGATGTATCGATAGTTTGATGTGTTCTTAGATTAGGAATCATCTAAGAACGTCGATGTCCGATATCCGATGAAATTACTTTCGTCTGACGATATCCGACGAAATTACTTTCATCCGATATCAAACAAAATTACTTTCGTCAGTCCCTCCACCTCCATCCTCAGACGAAAGTTAACATTGACATGGTGATGTCAGTATAGTAATGATATCGGTCTGAAGTGTTTTGGTATGAAGCATAAAATATCGATGTCCAGCAACAGATGAAACTGCCTATGACGCCCCTCGCCCAAACAAAAGAATTTTTTGATATCAGACATCAACGTTCTGAGATGATCCCTTACCATCCGAGTTATCTTCCCCTAGATGTTGCACTGCCTGCTTGACCTGCCCTGTCTGACGGCCGCACTACAACTCTCTCGCATTGCCCGAGTAACCTACCAGCAACACACAAACAGCGGCCGGTCAGCCAAGGTCACTGGACGTCTACTCGACATGTTCACTGACCCAACAGCCAAACCCCTCTTCAACTTCATCCTACGAACCCGTGGAGGCGTTGGAGATACCATTGATAGGTCGGTTCTGATAACTTTATTGCTGTCAATCTTGTACAAATATTTGGTAAAGAAATTAATTCTGAAATAAAATTTAAGTGCTACGTGTACGCCTTTAATTGGTCCACAGCCGCATATGAAATTATTGAATGAGAAAGTGCACTTTCTGCTCACTAGAGCTGGGTAGCGACTATGTCATAAAATAATTATATTGTGACTACTTAGAAGTCTCATATAATAGACAATATTCAAAACATATACAACATCTGGTAGCTTCAGTTGAACTACGATTGAGGGTTGGTTTCTCACAAGCAGATACACTTTAACTGAAAAACAGTGCGTTCCGCAGCAGAACAGCATAAAAACTACTAGTATCGGCACTAAAAGTATAATTTCTATGAAAACATCAATGGATTCTTACAGAATACTTCCATTTGAGCATGTTACATTTACTACACTGTATTGGGTTTTGGTGATTGTTTCTATCGGGAAATCCTCGGGATCAGCAAAACATTATTACACAAAATTCACAACCTCTACAATAACTAGTGATTAACAATCGAACTCAGGTTGTACCATTGTGGGCCAATTTCCTAATGCACATGCATTGTGAATATTAAATTTTTTATTTTGTATTGCTTTGTTCACCCACTTGATGTCGTTTTGCTGGTAGACTGAGCACCCTACACAGCATCTTGGGAGAACTGTCTGGCCACCCCCGCATCAACACCTGCTGTGACATTGTCCCAGTTCTACTTAGGTCAGTACTAATTGTCATCTCCTCACCAAATGATCTTACCTAATGAGAGTGGGGTTACCTATGGCAGATAGTGTTTTTTTACCAAATTATTCAGAATGTGTTCCACATTCCAACAGCTCTGTATGTTTACTGTCAATGAAGCTCATTTTTGTAACAAATTCCCCTAAATCACTTTTATTCATGGGTAAAGCGTAGCTCTTTCAAGCAGTTAAGAAAATCATGCTTTGGCAAAATAAACTTGCTGCAATCTTGAAGTAAAAATTATATGGTAATCAGGTTTGGATTGTTGTGTTTTGCTGCGTATTCTTCACAATTTGTATAAAAGTGTTAAGTTGTCCATTTAAGAATTGCATTTAGCAAGAATTGGATGATATGGTGGTGGAATAGCTCACATAATTGGGCAAGGCTGCAGGCTGTGCCCGATTATTTGAGCTACTCTGACAACTGTCAAGTACAATAAAAAAAGTGAAATACAGATCACAAAAGTACCAATTTATGTTGATCTCACATTTAAAGATTTAACAACTTAACACTTTTGGACTTTGTTCTCTATTGTATCAGTTTGTTGTCATTCAGTTTTAAGACAACTGAATGTTTATCTGCCATTGTGTACATGATGACATAAACAATCATCGTATCACATGCGTAATTTGAACACGATGATTGTGTTATGACGTAAGGAAGTAGTATGACATAATCGGACATGTGTGATTATTAAATCATAATGGCACTCTGATACTGGACAGAGCTTATAGAGTAACGGCTGATACTGGACAGAGCTTATAGAGTAACGGCTGATACTGGACAGAGCTTATAGAGTAACGGCTGATACTGGACAGAGCTTATAGAGTAACGGCTGATACTGGACAGAGCTTATAGAGTAACGGCTGATACTGGACAGAGCTTATAGAGTAACGGCTGATACTGGACAGAGCTTATAGAGTAACGGCTGATACTGGACAGAGCTTATAGAGTAACGGCTGATACTGGGCAGAGCTTATAGAGTAACGGCTGATACTGGACAGAGCTTATAGAGTAACGGCTGATACTGGATAGAGCTTATAGAGTAACGGCTGATACTGGACAGAGCTTATAGAGTAACGGCTGATACTGGACAGAGCTTATAGAGTAACGGCTGATACTGGACAGAGCTTATAGAGTAACGGCTGATACTGAACAGAGCTTATAGAGTAACGGCTGATACGTGCCAGTACACTTATATTTCAGTGTGTTCTTTGGGGCGTGTGTTGAGATTGGTGACTCTGAAGTGGCGAGCAGGCTCGTGCCAGTCGTACTGGAGAGGGCAGGTCTGCTGTTTGGCTCTCACTCTCACCAGCTGCAGATTAGCAAGTATGATAATTTCACATGTTCATTCAACATACATTTACTTATTATTGTATTATGGGCCTTTCACTCTCTACACCACGCCGCTAAGTTCTGTTATCCAAAGTCGTAATTTGTATCACCATCTTTATGCTGATGATACACAGATCTACATTTCTTTGGCTACCCCGGATACAAAAAAGCTTAGTGATTGCCTCCAAGATATCTTCCAGTGGATGACCGACAGCAAATTAAAGCTAAATACAAATAACACTGAATTTCTCTTCATTGGTACTCTAATGCAGCGTGGTAAACTTGATGATTTTTTTCCAACATGTATATTTTGAGTCGGCATATCTCACCAGCAACCTTGGCACGGAGTCTAGGAGTAATCTTTGATAATAAGTTTAGACAATTTTAGACAACATATATTTCAAATGTGTCGTTGCTGTTTTTATTACATCCATTATCTTTGACATATTTGCCGTTGTTTGTCATTTTCTGTTACTAATACTATTGCAACAGCTCCTGTTAGCAGCAGATTTTGACTATAGCAATTCCCTCCTTTATAATATCACTAACAAGGACATGATATAACTTCAACTTGTCCAAAATTGTTTGGCATGGGTAGTTACAAGATCTCCACGTTTTTCTTGCATGGTGCCACTTCTAAAATCACTGCATTGGCTACCTGTCCAATATCGCATTATCTTTAAGATCTGTACTATTACTTATCAAGCCCTGTCATCCAAACAACCTGCATACCTACAGTCTATGCTTATTCCAGCAAAGAAACCTAACCAGCTTCGGTCGGTAGACTGATCTGCTTTTTATTCCCATAGTTAAGACGAATGCTGGAACTCGAGCCATTTCGGTTGCTGCATCAACTTTGTGGACCTTACTCCCTGTTGGTGTTACGTCAGTAAGAAATATAGTTTCATTTCGCCGTCATCTAAAATCCAGTCTTTTTAATACTGCATATCCTCCTTAGCTTCTTAGCAATTCCATCCATCCGTTGATGACTTTTGCTCTGTACATGACAATGAGAATGCTTAATCCTTTGGATTGCTGCACCACTGAGCTTGGGTTTTCGAAGATATTGGCACAAACGAAGTAATTCCATTATTATTACATGCTACATATTATATTAATATTACATATTATTATTAATATTTTATATGTTTGTAATGGTAGTCAAATCCAGTACTTCATGGCGATGGAAAATGTTCTGGAGCATTTAAATATGTGTTAGACAAACCCCAAAGCTGTAATTTTAGTGTATATCTTCGAAAAAACTACAATTTGTTCCATTCCATTTTTTATGATATTACATTGTTGGTTATTAATTTGTCAGGACATTGGGTGATGGCCTGATGCTGCTGTTCCGTACATATCCCAGCATCCTCATGGAACAATGGGAAGAAGTTCGGGAATATGTTGGCAATTCCCGTAACATCACTGACCGAGAGGAATTTTTCACACATGTGGTGAGTTGTCTTGACTCAATTTCCTTTATGTCCGTTATAAAAGATAGCAATAACGAATACAAATACATTTATTTCAGGCAACAAACCCATAAGCAATTGGTACATATCAATAAAAAATACAGTTTTTTTAAAGTAGATAAGTTAGACACATAAATAGATAAAAAATAAGGAATAAGTTAAATTAAGTTAATAAATAAGTTTTAAAAGATTAAAAAAACAATTAAATAAATATGTAAAACATGATATAAAATCACCGTTTCACAATATACAGAGATTCGGCCCAGCTAGACCACATTGGCCCATTAACAATGTCTGTACAATTGTACATACACTTTATCAGATAATTTTTTATGTTGAGAATCCATTTTCAAAAACCATAAACATTCTTATGCAATAGGGCATCAAAAGTATCGATAGCATTATTAACAAACATGCTACTCGCACTTTTATTACAGTTTAACTACTAAAATGATACAAAACGTTCCTCAGTCTAACTGATCATTAACAACACTAACAGATCTTTTAACCAAAATAAATTCCAAATTCAATTTAACCTTATACGACTAAAAGATTATGTAAAGAAAATACTAAAACCAAAAAGGAAAGACAATTAAAGAAAAGACTATCAAAGTCAATACGAAAAAAAGATGAAAAAACATAAGACTAAAAGAAAGACGACTGGCCACAATCAAGAGTGGCCCAGTACAGAACTTGGCGGCTTGTACACATACAAACATAAGTATTACATGTTTGAAAATCTGCACCACGTAAAGTGCAGCTAGCATATGCTATAACACATAGCTTTCCATCTTGCATTTGACTTAAAACAACTCCTAGTCCTTTGTTGCATGCATCTGTCTCAACGATGAACGGCAAGTTGTAGTCAACAAAGCCTAGTACCCGTGTTGTTGTCAGTGCTGACTTCTGAACATTGAAGGATGCCTCACATTCTTCAGTCCATCATTTATCCAGACTGTACTGTTTGTTTGTTCTGCTCTTTCCTTTCCTTACATTCTGCCGGTACTACTCGGTGTAGTGGTCTAGCGATCTGTGTAAAATTTGGTACGTATCTTCGGTAATATGACAATACTCTAGCCACATACATGTGGCTGATACAGAGTTCTGAGCTGTACATAAGAAGAAGAAGAAAGCCAAGGAAAAATCATAACTCTGAGTGATTTGGGGACAGGCCATTTCTCGACGACAGCTATCTAGGACGGATCTGTCGCTACTCCATCAGCATTGACCACATGACTTAAAGGCCATATCTTGTCCAAATGTTTTTTTCCAGAGAACTGTTTCTCTTTATCCTCGTCTCAGTTTCAGTCGGCCACTGAATCGCTGTTTCTCGGCAGGTGATGAACGAGCTTGCTGGATCTTGTGCGACTTGCTTCTTTAACTCCCACCTGAGACAAGGCTCACAAAGCATGGTGTTTCTGTCGACCATGTGATCCGGTGACGCATCTTCAATCCAGTTGCTGACTGGTTCGTCTCCAGACCCCATGTAGTTTCGTAGTCGTTGTTCTCGCTGAACAATGACCATCACAGGTGTGGCGACAGCACCTTCTTGCTTTACTCCAAGTCTTTCAATTGCTGGTGCATTGTCTCCAGGTCCTCTCGTACTTTGTCGATGTCTTCAGCGTCCATACTGATTGAAGCAGTGGCCAGTCGTCTTATAAATTTCAAATTACAATTTCAGTTTTGCCTATCAATTTTTAGAGTTAACAATGTGATTATTTTTTGTATTCTGCAGTAGCTTATATGCATTACTACATTTGTCTCACAGGAAATATGGACATTTGTCTCACAGGACATATGGACATTCTGCCACCACAAAATTAGTTACAATGTAATGGACAACACTCTGCTTATACCAGAGGCAGTTCAGTGGGAATTACATGAAGATTTGTCGCATTCCTGCAAGTTTATTTTCTATATTTTGATAACAAATGTGCTTCTGCATGTGGCCGAGATGGGGGTGGGCAGTAATGCGGTTATTGGGCGGTACTGTGGTCAAATATGGTACAACCTATCACTCAATAAGTAGTCATCGAAAAAGTATGGGAAACTGGTACCAGACAGACTAAACATTTCACATGGCCGAAGATGTAGGCCCTACATATAACATTTCTTTCGCAAGTTATAAGACCATTCGGCCACACAAAAATTAGTTAGTAATATGGTAAAAGATGAGGTAACCATGGTGAAGTTACAAAGCCAGGTTAACACCAGGGTAATAAAACAGGGACGGCATGACGTCAGGGTTCGTTCGCGTCCCTAAGTATTGGGACAGTGAATCTGAGAATTATGTTTGTGCACCCTATGTTTTGGGACAGCTGATAATTTAATTATTTTTAAGTGTCCCACACATACGGTCAGTACGGTGTCTAAAATATGCAAATTAAAAACTATAAAATATGCATTTATAAAAACTATCTTAAATAAAAACAAGGACAAAATCTTCAGTCCACATTTCCCCACAAACTGAAACGGGGACATGTCACCACTGTCAGGCATGGATCCATGGGGGCATATGCCCCCAAGTTTGCTGGAATGAATGTCAATCGGGGGTTTAGTTGGATGTAGTTTGTGGATCTGGGTGTGCGTTTTTTGGCTCTATGGAGTGTGTTGTGCAGTTGAGAGGTTTTTGGTGAGCCTCAGGATGTGACGCACACCCTGATTGGTCAATTTGAAGATCCACCCCCGACTGTTTATGGGGACAATAAAACCTGTTTGTCTAGCGTAGACATATGGAAGTTTCAAATACATCACCAATGCAAGTTTAATTCTTGCTATTAAAATAGCGTAGACATCTTTAACAATATCAACACCTGGAAATATATCCTGGTTGTTTTCTCTGAGGAAACATGCAGCAAAGAAATGTGCAGTGCAAAATATACAATGGTATGTACAATGGTATGTACAATGATTTGTACAATGGTATGTACATTGGTATGTACAGTGGTATGTACAGTGGTATGTACAGTGGTATGTACAATGGTATGTGCAATGGTATGTACAATGGTATGTACAGTGGTATATACAGTGGTATGTACAATGGTATGTACAATGGTATGTACAATGGTAAAACGTCCAGTTACATCTAATTTACCTGGTATTTCCAAAATGCCAACAAATCTATAAATTTCAGGTGTGGTCCGTTGGCGAGTATTTGTCCCCAAGCTACAATGTTCGCTGTACACCTGATGTGACAGCCAAACTCTACGAGACACTAGAGATACTCGCGTATGAGATATCACGGTCAAGACATTCTACCAATGACACTGAGGCTCCTGTCTTCTCAGCTCGACTCTGCAGTGTTCTCATGACTGCCGTCGCAAAGGTACAACTACGCTTAGCTAAGAAAAATGTCTAAAAGAAAACAAATTGGTACAGCGGTGCCGTCTATTGAGTGAAACAGATTTTAATGCACATTGAAGTTATTGTGGATATCAGGACCATGCAGGTTTGTGGGTCATGCCTATTGTGAAGTTATTGTGGATATCACAGCATAGTGGGTCATGCCTTGTTATTCTAGATATCACAGCGTATTGGGTCATGCCTTGTTATTGTGGATATCACAGCGTAGTGGGTCATGCCTTCTTACTCAGTTGAATCCACCAGATATAGGCTGTGGTTGCGGAAACCATTTTGGATCGCTCAAAGTCACAAGTCCTGCACCACACGTGACCTGCTACACAAAATTAAGTCGCAAAATTTTGAAATGAGATGTACCTTTTTTGATTTTACAGAACATGAGTTTTAAAATGCCTCATTTATTTAAATACCTTCACTAGTTTTTGATATATTGCTAAATTTGAAGCAAACTTTCAAAAAGCAACATTTTGAGATATGAAGTCATTTTGACTCCTACTGTCTATAGTTTTGTGCTTAATGGCTTAGTATTTGTATTTTATTAGTTCATGATTATTTGTTGAGGAAAATAAACATTGAAAGATAAGATTATAAAGATTTTCTGTCAAAATCACAACATTTATTGGACATGACCTAGACAGACATTTTTGGGCTTGTCTGCAGAACAGGTCTGTGTGACTTAATAGCCAGTTTGTGGTGATGGGGGTCGGTGGCGGGGTGGGTGACGGGGTGGGTGGTGGTTTGAACTACAAGTTGTTTTGGTTTTTATGAACTCAGGAGGCCACCCCTTATCAAGAAGAATTCATGCATCCAGTACATTGCAGTTTCCCTACGTCACAATCAAATTTTTGCGCGTGACCTCTGTCAAACCTTGCCTTTGCTAACACTGTTGATAATGGTTATATATGTGACTTAAATTACTATTCTACCATGACATCTCATAGATCCATCATTCCCGCATGCAGTTGTAACTTTTAAAACTTTGCCTTATGATTTTATCACAAAGAAATACTCCTGGGGTCAGACTTTCAACAAAATGTACGGCGGAATGCACCACGTGTTTGGCATCCATTTTGTGATGGCGTGACAGAGGTCGACTACGCAACAGATCACATGATGGATAGGTCAATTACACTGCTCCTCATGAGTTGCCTTCTTCCTGTTGTAGCTGGGAGCACGACTACAGGACCTAGTCCCCCGCGCCATCCTCTGTCTCACCAAGTTGGGAGGACAGGGATCACGAGAAGACACCTCCCTGGATGCCCTGGCTGAGAGGGCGGCTGAACTCATCGGTCTGCTCCAACTCCCAAAGTATGGCCGTCTCATCACGTTTTGTTGTTATAACTTTATAATAGTAACTTTTATTTATAATTAGTATAGTGCCATATATGTGGATATTGGTGAAGTCATCAAGAAAACTATTAAATTATTCAAGTCCTTCAGGTAAACAGTTTAGACAGTTTTAATACATGCTGTTCAAAGTAAGGAAGCTGAGGGAAAAGATCTGATCTTGGTTCAAAGATGTCAGTGTTGGCCTGGAAATGTTTAAAACAATTTAAAAAATAGTGACATCAATTTTAAAAATGGAATTAAGGGCAGAAAGCAGCATTTCCCACCCAAAAGCTGTAATGCTGCCAACCGTGTTATGATCCTGACTGTTCTTCTGCTCCAGTGTGGCTACATTGATTCTTAATCCGCCAGCAGATCTTGGCTCAGCTGGGTAAGTAGTCGTCCTTTGTTAACAAACAACTGAACGCAATCTGTATTGTTTACTTATCTCGTCATCAGTTTACCTCTTTTTTACATGACATTTCGGTTATCTGCAAACTTCATCAGACAACCTCTAGATGGCATTCTGCGTAGTACTTTCTGCACCGTACTGTCACTGAATGAAGGCTTACATTGATAGTAGATGTAATTCCCATTTTATATTGGTCTAATTTTATTAAAGTCAATCTGGAATTAACATTATAAATCACAAGCAAAAGTAGTTTGATACCAAAGGTATTCCAAACTTTACATGGGATATTTTTAAAGAAACTACAGTGTGGTTTAACAAAAATTATACTTATATAGTAGCAAATCTAGTATTAAAAATTGTGTGTAGACATTCACTAAAATTAGAAAGGATTTAATGTCAAGTCTGAAAGTCAGTCTTGCATTTTAAATATTGATTCTAGTCTAATGATGTGAGCTCTTGTCACAGGTGGCACACTGACGGCAGTGCACTGCCAGCCATACTGCGAGTGACCAGCATGCACCTCCAGCACCAAGGTCACACATGAGGTCAAGGTCATACATGAGGTCAACATCAATCATAACATCTAGGTTCAGAAAAAGAACCAGGAGTCAGCCACAGGACAGTGTCATATGACAAGGGACCTTTTCACTAACATTCTTGTGAGATTTTGCTCTTTAAAATTGATTTTGATCATTAACAATGATCTTGTATGCTGGAAGCTGCCAGGACACACCACCAGGATGCTTTTGCTGGTGTAGCACAGCAGTAGTGTCTTAGGTGATACCATGATGGCTTTCTGGATTTTGAAAATTCTGTCATTATATATATCACCAGGTGGACAACAAACAAAGCAGGTGTTTACTGGTTAACTTTGTAAAATAAACTAGCCTAGCATCACATAATAAAGATATCAGAATTATGTAAATTTGTATATTTATAATAAAATCATACATATATGTAATTATATTATGTGTGTTTGTTCAATTGTGCTTCGACCTTTTGGAAATCACTCCCACTAAAGAGTACAATCTCTTCACCAAACGATTCCTTTTTAAATGCAACATTATGTATACCTTCTGTTGGGGACATTATTTGATAAATATGTAACATTAAAGAAGCACCTTTTTAATATTGAAATAACTTATTTGACAGGGCGACATTTACAGTGTTGTTGCACAATGTATTTCGATTGCAGCCTGGTTTAGCAGTTCTGTTAAAACGGTGTTAGCACAAACCTGAGTCCTGGCCAGTACTTGAGTAAATCACTCACTATTGCCATGCATGTTGCTAACTGAATAAACAAGGTGGTGTGTCGAAGAAGGGCTGTTACTCCATGTAAAGATTTATTTATAAATAGTACTGATCTCTCTGTCGCACTTTAGGGTTCGATTAAGTTCTGTCATCATTAATGTATCACTGAACAACGAGGGTACTCCATCTGGTAAATAATGGGGCCTGGTATAGTGATTTGTGGCCCACTCTCCCGTTCTCTCTTTCTTTAGTAGTTATGTTATTCAGCATGAACTTGTACATTCTCGCTTAGTGGAATTCTGTCTGTCAGCATGTTCTGGTCTCTCGCAGCAAATAAAAATAGCAATCACATGACTGGTTTATATTGTCACTGGCTGTTCATTGCAGGTTCATTATTAACCGATACAATTCTTGCTTAGATGAGTGAAGATATTTGTTAGACTGGATGGTTAAAATTACTAATATTAAATTTTGTCTTATGAAGATTGCTGAAAGAAGTCGAAACGTCACAATATATATTAGGAAAACTGATTGCAATTACTAATCCGTGCTTAGGATTATGATTGCCCAGGCCGGGTGGTTGCCCAGGAGAGAGATCGCATAAGAGATGTTCTACTGTAGTGGTTCCCGTATCTTCATTAGTGGTGTTCATGGTGACAAGACCTTGCCTTTCATAGTCAATAAGTCACACAACTACTGTGATAGTATTGCCATGGTATCTGAAACCATTACAGATGGGTGGCGCCATCATGTGGTCTTGGAGGCAGTTATTTCAGAATACTGAATAATATTTATGAAAGATGCAGCTCAATATATGATTACTGGTGTCGAGTTGATAAACAAATTAGCAAATAAAGCTGAAAAACATGCTTACGAACAGAATTACAGTGACATTTTAGTCCCGATTTATTTTGCCAACCATCAATCATCGATAGTTTAGTTAGTAACTGTTAACAATAACTATCAACTGTTTAATTGACTATTGATAGGATTACATTGTCGTATTGCCTATCATAATGATGCATCAATAGTTCGATGTACAGGTGTACTCTTAATATGTCACCAATGTGCCAATTGTCCACTCAGCTGCAATAAGTCTGGTCCACTCAAAGCATGCCCTTTGACCTTTCTGTGCATGTCACATGACCACTGGTGATGGAATTAAGCGAGGAACACTTGTGAGTCATTGAAATTTATGAGTTCCATAAATACTGAGAAACGATAGTTTGCTATATACTTCTCGAGTAACGTTGCATATATACACATACAGTGAAGCATTTACTAAATATTCTAAGGGTGAAATTAAAAACAATGAATGACAAATCAGCTGAAACCAGAGTCATTCAGTCACACACATGGTTATTTCTTGTCAAAAGCCCGACTGGCAGAATTAACATGTTGAATTATTTTCAGCAACTGATTGTCAAGTGACAAAGTACAGCCAATCAATCTGTTTGGTTCGTGTCTGATCAGTAGCTGTAACATTCTCCATTCAGTGAACTCATCGCTGACGAAATGGTTTGATGAGAAGGTGGTTGATGAGTATGGATGGGTATGAAAATGAACGATTGCCATGCAGACATTCACATGAAGACTTCAGTGATCTAGTATCATGATCCTGAAGATCCAAGTGATCCACTATAATGGACCTGAAGATCCCAGTAATTCACAATTGTGACCCATCAAGCAAGACTCGCTAATCAGAATTCCTGCTGATTAGGATCCTTTGATAAAACTAGCAATCATCCAGGTTTCTGTTAGTAGTTTTTCTCGATAAGATCCACCATGATCCTTCAGTGATCCATATTGGGATCTGCAGCAGCTCCAGTCTCGTTCACTCAGTGTAACGTCCTGTATATAGTGTCCTGTTGGTAGAAGGCTTTCTTTGTAAGCCACCTTGTACGAGGCCTGTAGTCACCTCATACATACTATACAAGGCCAACATTCACTTCAAACAAGACCCTGTAGAATATCTACACTCCAAACAAGGCCCTGTAGAATACCTGTACTCCAAACAAGGCCCCGTAGAATACCTGTACTCCAAACAAGGCCCCATAGAATACCTGTACTCCAAACAAGGCCCCATAGAATACCTGTACTCCAAACAATGCCCCATAGAATACCTGTACTCCAAACAAGGCCCCATAGAATACCTGTACTTTAAACAAGGCCCCGTAGAATACCTGTACTCCAAACAAGGCCCCGTAGAATACCTGTACTCCAAACAAGGCCCCGTAGAATACTTGTACTCCAAACAAGGCCCCATAGAATACCTGTACTCCAAACAAGGCCCCGTAGAATACCTGTACTCCAAACAAGGCCCTGTAGAATACCTGTACTCCAAACAAGGCCCCCTGTAGAATACCTGTACTCCAAACAAGGCCCCGTAGAATACCTGTACTCCAAACAAGGCCCTGTAGTAAGCCTGTATTCACTTCATACAAGGCCACATAGGACTGTATTCACTCCATATAAGATCCTGTAGAATGCTCGTATTCACTCCAACAAGGCCCCTTAGAAGGCCTGTATTTCATACAAGGCCCCATAGAAGGCATGTACTTAATTCATACATGGCCCTGCAGAAGGCCAGTGTTCACTTTGTAAGAAGCCTTATAAAATGCCTATATTCAAGTAGTATGAGGCTCCTCTATATTCACTGTATCCAAGGTCCCGTTGAAAGCCTCTTAATTGTGTACAACGTCCTGTAGAAGAATTCTATTCATTTTGTATGGCTTTCTATAGAAGGCGTCTACGGTACCGGGAAGTCATCCACATCACCCACGTCTGATATATTGCTTGAGTCTATGGAGTAACTCAACTTGAACTTTAGTCGGATCTTCTCCTGCAACCAACAGTGACAGAATTAGGCAATGTTCTCCATCACTGACTCACTGACAGTGGCTAGCACCAGAAGAGTTTTAGATTCAACTGGTGCTAGCAACACAAAGGCACTAACTTAACTCATCCTTAACCAATACAGCGGTACTATCTTACTCGTCATTAACAACCAATACAGCAGGCATAATGGGTAGTAAGTAAGTAACAGCGGTACTATCTTACTCATCATTAACATCCAATAAAAAGGCACTATCTTACTCGTCCTTAAATACCAATAGAAAGGAATAATAATAATAAGATAACTTCTATCGCGACTAAATCCTTGGTCAATCTCAAAATCCATAAGCAGTATTCCAGTTGTCAACAGATGGGTCAAGGCGCTAGGGAGCTATGGTGGATAAGCAAGGTTGTGAAGATAAGTTTTTAAATGACGACGGAATTTTGTAATATTTTCAACTGATCTAACACTAAGAGGGAGCATATTCCAGAGTTGGTGCAGCAACGGAAAAAGCCCTAGTTCCAATGTTAGTGTCGAGTCTAGGAACAAAAAGTAGTTCAGAACTAGATGATCGACACCGAGTAGGTTTTCTTACAGGAGTAAGCAGTGAATGCAAATACGATGGTTGCTTACTGGACAGTGCCTGGTATGTAATGGTACAGATCTTAAATATTATACGATATCGTATAAGAAGCCAATGCAGACATCAAAAGTGGTACAGAGCGATAAAAATGAGGAGATCTTGTAACTACCCTCGCTAGACAATTTTGGACATGTTGAAGTTTTGTAATATCCTTGCTAGTGATATTATAAAGGAGGCAATTGCAATGGGCAAGTCTGCTGCTAACTTTATCATCTTTAACAACCATTACAAAGGCACTATCATACATATCCTTAATTATTAAGTAGTTATAGAATATGACAGATAAGTCGTAATGGAACTGGGCGAATCAGTCATAACGAAACAGGATAGATCGGTTGTAACGGAAGAGGATGGATCTGTTTTAACGGAAGAGGATGGATCTTTTTTTTAATGGAACAAGATAGATCGGTTGTAATGGAACAGGATGGATCTGTTTTAACGGAACAGGATAGATCGGTTGTAGTGAAACAAGATGGATAAGTCTTAAGTTGTAATGGAACATCACATCAACTGCAAGAATTAAAAAAATATATATATAATTCCAAACATATTTGTATCTATTATTTTAATGTTTTACTTCAATGTATATATATTATTTTAACGTTTTACTTTAATGTATATATATTTTTACATACCTTTATTTAATTTATTATTTTAGCTTTTCAATTCTATATAATTATATACTTTTAGGGTAATTACTTTATACATCTGTTTAAACTATTACACACTGCCACAGAGCATTTAGTTGACTATAAAAATACTGTATTTTAAACCGACACATTCTTGTAAACTCGTACATACTTTGTAAACTTTAAAAGTGTAAACTCGTACATTTTGTGGATTAGCTATAAGCATGACTTGTGTGATGGCGGCTGGGGGAAGGATGGGGTTGTAGGCCGGCAGGTCCGTCGCTGATGGCGTCTGGAGTTTCACTTTCATCGTCTGTGCAGAGAACACAGGCAACATAAATAGTAACATCCACGACAACCACAATTACACTGTACACCAGTCTTCAAGACTGGCAGATGACTGACTAAAACGGGTAATTACAACTGATAAGATAGGTGGAAGTTAGAGGGGGTCAGCTGGCCACTAGAGTAACTAATGGTTTCAAGTTTATGGGCCCACATCAATGACTATCTTTGGGAGAAGTGGTAGTAAAACAAATCAAATGTATCAGTATTAAATGAATGGTTAAAATGACACTGGTTTATCATTGACAAAACTAAACTGGCCAATAATGGCGGTGATTGACGTGAATTGCTTCCTTGCAAGCCGTCCGCACTCTAAGACATGCTTTTGATTAATTCAAGACAGGCAGAAAATTGTGCTATGGGCCTGCGGAGTTACACCTACACGACATTGTGCTTCTTGTCTTCAAACTGATGACATCGTCAACCAAATTATATAGTTGAATCATCAAGTAAAACTATAACAATAATACATCACCTCACTGTTCGGGTCAGTTAGGTCCAGTCCTGAGGCTGACCTTAACAATCTGATTCTCACAACAGACATTGCTGTTCTGCCTTATTAGAACGCATTCTTCTACGATATCAAATAGGATTTGTATCTTATCTGTAACCATCTTCAAAGACTCCTCTTACATAGAAAGGTTTACATGCAGATAAAGAAGCTACACATGCAAATATGCATCTCATAAAGCACTGCTGATGGCAATATTTAGAGACTATTCACAACTGTTGACATTCACCTGTTCACAGAAAAGGGGGGAAATGGGTCAAGGGCTGCATAGTACTTATAAACATATCAGTTGCATAACCATAGTAATTGTAACTAAATGTTTGTAATATTATGACGGTGGTTATTATATCCTTTGCGTGTACCGTGTCATAACTGTCACACACTCTCATACAACTTCCAATCTGGAATGTTTTTCATTTTAAAACCACTAATTCAGGGGAAGATCATTGTCTGAGCACGAGTACACTCCAGATGTACCAACAGGTAAATGTTGGCAGTTGCGAACAACCCCCCTACTTGAAATAAATAAGATGTCAGTGTTGTGACAATGACAACAACCACTGCCCAACAACATTGACGTGGATGCAGGAAGGAACGAGAAAGGTGGGTCGCTCGATAACAACACAGCGAACCACTGTGGGAAAGGAACAAGATCAACTGGGATGGACAACCGGAGCGCAGCAAAACACGTAGCTGTTGACAGGGCGAGATGGCAGAGTCACACAGCAGCCTTATACCTGAAAAGGATAGGTTAGGTAACGTAAGGTAAGGTTGTGACAGTGGTTAATTACCTTTGGCACGGCCGCAAGGAAGGTGAGTGTCTTGACAGCGCTAGTGTTTGTGCTCATCACAGACACGACCATGACGTCTACGTCTGGTCGCGGCCTGTCACGACCGAAGTGTATGACAATCTTCAGGTTGTTCTTGTTGTACGCCGTCAGTGGCGGATGTGAACCTGTGGACAGACGATGGCGGTCACATGATGGTCACATGACTGCAGAAAGTCGGAGGAACATTCACAAAGAATAACATTTCTTGTTGCATATGTACCCGTAGCATTGAATAGGCCAGGGAGAATTGTTCATCAATTGATCGTATTTGTTCTATCATAAATGTTGCACTCCCCAATAGCCACTGGTTTTCTTGTCCTATTACCATCTGGATTTTTGCTTTGGATGGCAATCTCATTAAATAATAGATTATAAAATAAATCTATTGACCTTTAATGCTAGCTGAGTAGACATGTCGGAAAACAGAACCGACAACGATCTGACAGTGACAGAATGGTCCACACGCAACAAATTCATTACGCATGCGTCACTTGCAATGTATTGTATAAAAAATAATATTTCAAAAAGCAAAACTGAATAGCCCATTTTGAAGCACACGAAGGTGGCTAGATATTGGCGGCTGTGCTGCCTTGACGGCTGTGCAGCACTGACCGGGCTGTACGGTGTCCAGAGGCACAAGAAGCCCGGCGAGGGACTCGATGGCCGGAGTCGCTGACCCGGTGGCTGTCTTGACCGGTGATCCCGCCGTGGAGGCCGTGGGGGTGGATATGGCTGAGGCGGTCACTTTGGATGCAAGACTGCAAAAAACACATGTCTGGTCACTCAAAGACATGACGGGGAGACATGGCAGGCAGGTAGAATTAGTTCTTTATTAGTACATTTTGTCTGCCCAAGCTGTGTCTTACCGACTACAAAATCTAGAACTTATTTCTGTCTCCCATCTCCATGTTACCAAACAAGATGCATGCTCTGTTGAAAAAATACTAGCAAATTTATATTCAGTGCAATTTTATTGATCAAATATATAACCATAAATCTTGCAAAACCATGTTCAGCATACAATATAATAGATAGTACACAACTGGCTGACAATATTTTTAGTTTAAAAAATAATGTTTTGTAACTTAACTGATTTTTGGACAACAAATATCCACGTAATGTTGAGATATATGAAGATTTTCGGGTAATAATGTTTTCTACCTGAAATCCTGTCATCGAAATCTGAAAAGTATTGTTTTGAGAAAGGGAGCTTCACAGTTTGAGTCCTGGGATTTATTATTTGAGAGGTACACTCCACATTATTAATAAAAATGACTTACGTGTATAACATAGATAATTATATAAAAATGAACTTTATTGACAATAAACATGTAGAGCAATCAACATATGGTGGTAACTAATTTTGTGTTTTTGTCTTCAATGATGAACTCCTGTAGCACAATATATATTTGAGTGAATCTTGGTGTATTATTCTACAACTTGTTAGAGATGTTAATATATTGGTTTATCTGGAAATATCCATTGAGAAGGAGGTGAGACCAACCTCTGTTGAAGCATGGACTTGCCGAGAGCATCCAGCTGGTCAAGTCCGGCCTGTCTTGAAGTGGCCGTTCCTGTCTTGACCGGTGTCGCAGCATTAGACATAGCCGGCACCAAGCCGACCATTCCTGAAAGAAATCAACCACGACAATGCATTTGACTACCTCACAATGTAGATTACCAGTGAAAAATTACAAGTGAAAGGCATAGTTTAATTCCTGCTTATGAATCTCAGAAAAAATTGCCAAAAATGATATGTAATTTGAAACCTACGTGATTCTAATGAATATAAACATTATTTGTAAAATTTATCCAAAATTGTTTTTAAAAATCACAGCCAGAGGCTGCTAGATTCAACTAATGTGACATGGATACCCACCACTGCCTGGTTCTCATATCCACAATAACGTCAATATGAATTAATATATGTTCCACCCAATAGGTGGTGTCATTGTATCAATTTATTTTCCCTGCAATAGGTAGTGATGACCCAACCTCCACCACCCACCCGTAAATACAGTGACCAAACCTCCACCACCCACCCTTAAATACAATGACCAAACCTCCACCACCCACCCTTAAGGGGACACAACACCCTGAATTGAATTTTTCTTATTTCTTAGGACAGCTTGCTGAAATTTTAGGACAGTTTTTATTATATTACAAAAGGAATGTGGATAATTTTTTTAATTTTTTTGGACCCCCTTTTGACCCTTATCGGGGCGGCCATTTAAAATTTCAATGGTACCAGCTGAAAGCCTAGATCTACATAATGGGCTGGCCAAATTCACTGCAACTTTGTGGGCATATAACTAAGATACACCTGCATGTTATAACGTCGAGTTTTTGCTGATTGTTTTTTTATTTTTTTTTATACGATTTTACGAAATTCTTGTTACAAAATTTCAAACAAAATATGAACATTTTGTGTGGTAGAATTTTTGTCTTGCAATATTTTGTCCATTTCTCAATGTTATAACATGGAGAGCAATATTATGGAGAAGTTCTGAAAATTTCAAAGGATTCGGTTGGGAAATAGCCGAGATCTACGCAATAAGAGAAGTCAGTTCAGTGAAATAATTGTATTGTAGAAAAACGACGTCAAAGTTTGTGAACATTTCAACAATGAATTGTATAACAACAAATAGGCACAGAGACCTGAAATTACACACATATGTCCTCCAAGTTATGTTCTTTCTGAGGATGTAAAGTACAAGATTATAGACTGAAAAGTAAAAATGTTATCAAACATATACTTTGTGAAGCACAAATAAGAATTATATTTGAAAAAATGTCACTTGATGTAATGTTCACAGTTCATTATAATTCTATGTGCACTGTTCTGTTCTGCTGGAACCTAAAACATCCCATCACCATAGTTAGTCGGTGCAGATTCCGCCGCCCGTGTCCTTGCAATATGCCTGGTTTGCCTAGCCTCCTTCGACGCTGACATAGCCTGGCGCTTAGCCTGACTGAGGCGTTGTCGGTCGGCCTTCTCTGCAGATGCCAACAAGTGGGCACCTGTTGGCACCTGCATCACCTCACAGAGGTTCCTCATTGTCACCTCGATGCCAGCGTTGAATACCGAGACTGCGCTGCAGGTGGCGGAGACAACGCGCTCTAGTCCAACGAAGCTCGTCTTTGGGCACTTGTGCCACACCACTGAGTGGATGCTTTCATTTGCATTCTGCGTCTTCCCCAGCGTGCAGCGCTTGAGGAGGTCTACATGGGCCAGCCGGGTGTAGACGTCCTTGACATGCTCAGCGACGTCGGGTGCAAGCGGCGTACCCACATTCGTCCGGTGTGGGCCTGGTTCCTGCCCGGTGGCGAGTGCCTTCTGGTAGAAGCACCAGCTGTCAGCTCCCACCGGGCAGCGGTCGTGCTGGGGCCTCTCGTCATTGGAGACGGCGTGGTCGAAAGTCGCCAAGATCGCATCCCGCATCCCGTCGACATCATGGGGGTGGGCTCGCACTGCCTTCCCATAGTAGGCAGTGAGCTTGTTGATTGTGGCCTGCGTCAATTTCCCGAAGCCCCGGCCTCCGAGGGTGACGCCAGCCTTCTTCCCCGATGCCGCCAACTTGCGCAGTGCCGTGCCGAGTCGTTTGGCGACGTGGTTGACGCACTCTTCCTTCTGTACTTCCACGTCGCCATACACACGCAAGCTGGTGAGGTGGTTGAAGGTCCTGGCGTCTCCGTCGGCGAGCATGGTTGTGTAGCGGAAGTTCCGGTTGGTGGAGCGGGTCCACAGCAGCTCCGCAGCCTTCACCTCCATGCCGCCCGACGCCCCCTCGTAGTTGCGGTTGCACTCTGGCTCGTGTGTCGTAAACCAGTCCTTGAACATTGCTGTGTTCATGCCGCCGTGTCGGGTGCTTGCGTACGCACAACGTTGGCAGTACAACGACATCACCTGGAGGTCAATCACCAGGCCCGTGATCACCTCGACGACACAGCCGATCCCGTAATGCGACTTGTGACCACGGGTCATCCACGACCCATCGTAGCTGACGGTCAAGTCGATGACGTCATCTTCCCCGATCGACGAGTCGATGTCCCGGTAGACGCGACGGACAACGCTGGCAGCATCGTCGAGCATCCGGGTCACGACAACCTTGTTGGCGTCGCAAATGGCATGTGTGTGTTTGGTGAAGGAGGTGTGTGTCAGAGGCTTCATGTCGAGAAATCTACACAACTTCACCAACCCCGCATGGCCAACTCCCATGTCCATCGATGCAGCTACTGCCTGGCGCACAACGGAGAAAGGCACGTTCCCTGCAGTTGACCCCTCGATGCGGTCAGACGTGAGGGTGGAGTTGAGCACGGTGTCACACTCTGTGCACACAGTCTCCATCGCTGCAACGAGGCCAAGTCGGTGGTCGGTGACACGGATCACCAACGACGCTGCACCACACTCCAGACACAGCAGACCTTTCACGAGTGTTGACAGCATGCTCGATCGAGTGATGACAGTCGTGATGTCACTCGCTGTCTCGGGCGCATCCTCAGTGTCGCTGCCATCATCTCGAAAAGTCGTCCTGAAGGAGAACTTCTTTTCTGTTGCCGAAGTTGATGGCTGGGGTTCAGTAACCTGCGAACAAATTATATATTATAATAACATAATAGTTGATAAATATATAATATTCAGTTCACAGTAAATACTATATTTGAAAATACATTATTTGTTTTGCAGTTTCCTCAAGTTATAAACAAGTGTGATTTTCCAAATATTCCTGCATTTTATAACAGCCTATATAACAGGTCATTGGTGTGACATAAAGCTAGTATATGGCTGTACTATAAATTACAAGAATAATTCTAGCCTAGCCTGCCTGCCAGCAAACTTGTAATTCCATTCACCATTGAAATTAGCAGTATTATTTTTATGACATGGTAAGTCATTTGTATTCATAGCCTGGGTACATTAGCCAAATATAATGTGATAAAAATGTACGTGCACATGAAATGTCAGCCAAAAGTAAAAATGAATAATACCTGGCTGACAGGAGACTGACGGGTGTCGCTCGCGTCACTGTCCGAGTCGGATCCTTTGCCTTCGACCGGAGAAACTGCTGCCGCCGCCACTGTGGCCGTCGATGGAGCCCGTGCAAGCCTCAGTTGCAGTCGCCTGCGCTTTCGACCCTTCCCAAAAGTAGCGATGTGCTTCTTCCTACCATCCGACATGGTGTCGTGCGTAGAATATCTTTTATAATAGCGGCGAATAAATGGCGTAGAACGATGGCGATTGTAAACAAACTGAGCCGAGTTCGCGCACTTGACCGATCAGCGCATGCGTATCCAGTCACGTGCGCCATTCTATCCAATCACTGCCGTAGATGGGCGGGTTTGGGTCGGTTGATACGGTTAGATTGGGGTCATTCTAACCGGAATATCTCGGAAACAGCCGAATATGCTAGATAGCCAGTGGAACCACGATGCAGTGCGATAGTGAAGCTGTCTGGTGGTATGCGACATGTCAACAAAGCTTCAAGATGGCGGAAAGTACACGCGATCGAAAACAAGCGATTTTTCGATCGGCGCTGCTTCATTGCACATAAACAAAAGAAACAAGATAGTAGGGCTCCTGCTAAATCATGTTTTTATTGCATTTATCGTATTCAGTCATAGTGACAACGTGCACATATTGAAAGTTAGATAACTTTATTATACGAATATCTCGAAACTGGAAATTCGCCAAAAATATATTTTTGGACCACAGAAATGGGAAATCCAGGGTGTCGTGTCCCCTTAAATACAATGACCCAACCTCCACCATCCACCCATAAATACAATGACCCAACCTCCACCATCCACCCATAAATACAATGACCCAACCTCCACCATCCACCCATAAATATAATGACCCAACCTCCACCACTCACCCATAAATATAATGACTCAACCTCCACTACCCACCCATAAATATATAATGACCCAACCTCCACCACTCACCCATAAATATAATGACCCAACCTCCACCACTCACCCATAAATATAATGACCCAACCTCCACTACCCACCCATAAATATAATGACTCAACCTCCACTACCCACCCATAAATATATAATGACCCAACCTCCACCACTCACCCATAAATATAATGACTCAACCTCCACCACCCACCCATAAATATAATGACTCAACCTCCACTACCCACCCATAAATATATAATGACCCAACCTCCACCACTCACCCATAAATATAATGACCTAACCTCCACCACTCACCCATAAATATAATGACTCAACCTCCACTACCCACCCATAAATATATAATGACCCAACCTCCACCACTCACCCATAAATATAATGACTCAACCTCCACCACCCACCCATAAATATAATGACTCAACCTCCACTACCCACCCATAAATATATAATGACCCAACCTCCACCACTCACCCATAAATATAATGACCCAACCTCCACCACCCACCCATAAATATAATGACTCAACCTCCACTACCCACCCATAAATATATAATGACCCAACCTCCACCATCCACCCATAAATATAATGACTCAACCTCCACTACCCACCCATAAATATAATGACTCAACCTCCACCATCCACCCATAAGTATAATGCTGTACGGTTGAGGACTATGTGAACGACGTAAGACTGACACCACCCACCTGTGAGGATACTAGGGGTGCCGGCCGGCAGGGGCGTGGAAAAGGCTGAGGTCAGGGGTGACTGCTGCCCTGGCCCTGCACCTTGTGGCTGGGAGAGGGGTTGGGAGAGGGCCTGGGACAGGGGCACCATGGGTGTCGGCATGGACAGTGCTGGGAATGTTGGTGCTTGCTGAGAGGGGCCAATCAGCCCGGCGCCTGCTGGAGCCAGCTGAATGCCACCTAGGCCAGTTTGGGCCAGTTGATTGCCACCCAGCCCCAAGCTAGCTGAGGGCATCGGAGTGCCACCCAGACATAGCAAGACGTCTGCCTGTTAAACAAAAACTTTCACTGTTGAACTGTCATTTTCCAGTTGCTGTCTAAAACAAACTTCATTGACTGCTGAGTACATCATTGATCAAGGCTATATTTGGTTTATGCACAAATCGCATGTTCACGCTAAGATTCCAATTGTGGGAATCACTTGAATTAATGTTGGGTCCAATATCAGTCAATAGTTTGTCTGATCAATGATTTTACCTACCGGGGTAATCTACATGGTCTTACAAATGAATTAACATGTCGTTGTGGATATTAAGCAGGTTTGTTTTTTCATAAAATGTATTTGAAATTATACGAAAGTAAAAATCGACTTGAATAGACACCTTTAAAATTGCCCTATGTTGCCAGAATGACTGGAGTCTTGTACCCAAGCAGCAACACCGTGTCCTGGCTGCAACATGCAAGGCACTAGCATGTTGCAATTGTGTCTATGAAATGTGTCGTTTAATGTACTTACATCAGCTGTCTGGTTTGTGGTGGCTGCGCCAGCATTCATTGCACCGAACAAGTCACCAAGTTCTTCCAAGTTACTCTTGGCTGCTCCATCACCTTCAGCCTTCATACTGACGGCTCCTACAAGACAAACTCACATTTGTACGAGGCTGTCAACGTCATTACAGACTCCTAAGGACGTAATGTCGTGGCAATCTCAAATAATTGAAACATTAAAAAAGTAATATCTCTTCACAATGATACGTGAACTCTTTTAAATGATCATATTTTATTGCAACTGGTATTTATTTAAGAGAATATAAGCCTCCTACAATGGTAATTGACTTTTTACAATCATGGCAAAGCTTTCCTTTACAGATAGCTGTATAATAAGATCAGAAAGATACAAAGTGAAATGTGGCAAATGTGGCTTTATGTTTATGAATTGGCAGCATTAAGGCACATTGGGGTATTATTACTGGCTGAAAACAAAAAAGGTAACAAACAATGTAGGCGCACATGTTTACAAACTATAAAAATCTCTTTAGCTGATTAAAGTATTGAGGGCTGTTTAAATACTACCGGTACTAAACACCAGAGTGACAGTAGTTTGTATTACATTGTACAATCAAGTATACCGATACTGGTATGTGTTCAACAACCCTAGTACACATACAGATTCATATATAAACACAGGGTCATTACCTGAGGTGGGTGGTTAGTAATGCAAACAAAACTTACAAACCCTGGACATTACATTAGTAAACATTCAGCAACAAGTAAAAGCAGACATGTTCAAACAAAACAAGCCCAAGCCTGTACACATACGCATGGCGACAGCAGCAGAGAATTCTCACAAATGTACACAAATCTTTGAGAACTATAACAAAGCAATGTTATGGCTTATGTGTTCATTGTAAATCCCAACTTTGCTTCTCATCCCAATATAGTGGATTTCACTTAGCATGATCACTTCGGACCAGAGTTACTTTAGTCTATTGCTAGTATTTTGAAAACGGAGGCATCTATTTCAGTCTGTGTATTCTGCTTAGCTACCAGGAACGTTAAATTCCAACTCTTGTTATGTCAAGATCTACCACAAGCACTTAACATGCATGCATTCATGTAAAAGTCATGCATGCATGTCACAGCACAATACAGCAACACTACATAATGTATTTAAGTTCAGGACTAATAGCGAACAATAATTATTACCAACCTCCTGCAAGGCATCTAAAATCATTATAGTTTGGTCTATCTTTGATGAAGCAGTTTTTTTGGGTAAAAATATAATGTAAACACATTGTAGATATATGAAGCCAGTGGTTATTTCATACACACTCTACAGGAATCGGAATAAACTTTACCAATTAAATTAGCATTAAGTCTAACCTCATAATGTTAATGAAGAACATGAATCAGTACCTTGCTAGTCTAAGCACAAACTATAAATGCAGCAAACACCACAGGCAGAATTTTGACCAATTCTCCCTAATTCATTATTTAAAATTGTAAAACAACTTAAGGTCACTAAAACACCTAATACAAAGAAACAGCATTTGCTCAACGAAAGTGTAACTACTGCATTTTGCACCAGAGTAAACCTGTCCAAATTAAGGCTACATTACTAAAAGCAACTGCGACGCAGACAAGTTTGATATTTCCTTTACAAAATGAACCCTCCCTTAAGCATTTCACAAACATTTGGCCAGGCTTTATTGGTGCAACCAACACGGGCATGCAGATGTGTGCATAGGGCGTGGCACGCAGAAAGCACACGAACATGCACACTCACCTAGCAGTTTGAGGTCATCATCTAGTAAAGATCCCTTCGTGTTGTTGGCCGGGAGGGAGGGGAGAGGTTGGGAGGTGGCCGGGGGAGGCCGGAAGGGGGTGGGGGCTGGTGTGTCAAACTGGATGTCTAAGAGGGAGAGCGTGCAGGCTGAAAGCAACAGAGACAGCGGTCAGCCTTCGGGCACCAGCTGACTGCACACAAGGCTGAACATAGGACTGGTCACAAGTCTGGACACTAGACTGGACATTGGACTGGTCACTAGGATGGACATCAGGCTGGTCACTAGATTTGACATTGGACTGGTCACTAGACTGGACATTGGACCTTAGGCTGGACGTTGGACTGGTCTCTAGGATGGACATCGGGCTGGTTACTAGGCTGGACATTGGACTAGTCATTAGGCTGGTCACTTGACTGGACATTGGGCTGGTCACTAGGTTGCACAATAGAATCAAAATAATCGTGCTAACAATTTATTTCAGACCACCCAGAGACCACCGTGGAGTAATGAACTAGTCAGTAAACTACACCAGACATTCCACCAGTACACCGAACACAAGACAAGTTAGCCTACCAACACCCAACTATTGTCACCAACAACAGACACCAAACTAAATAACTTACCAACACATGACTAAATAAGCTAAGTTAGGCTATCAACATTTCATTAAATAACCTAAGTTAGGCTACCAACATCTCATTAAATAACCTAAATTAGGCTACCAACAACTCATTTAATAACCTAAATTAGGCTGCCAACATCTCATTAGATAACCTAAGTTAGGCTACCAACACCAGACAAAATAACAAGCAATTCTGTGAATCAACAGCAAGGCCTAAGCATCGATGGCAGACATGCAATGCCACCTAGTGTAGAGTGAGACGCGTCAGAGCCGACAGCAGTGTGAGGATGCCAGGATGGCTACAATGTGTATATCTACACTGTATATCTTAGGATGGTCTCAAAAGTTTGCAAAAGTCCAAACTTATTCTGTTCTGCATTTAGCATTGGTTCAGACCCTCAATGGAACTATAGCTATTAGGGTCAACTTGCATTAACATTAACTCACAAAGTGGTGCCTCTGTAAGTTTATTTTCCCTGCGATACATAACCACCCGCCCCAGGTAATACTTGACACATTTTGGGATTTTGCAAACTAATGCGACCATCTCTTGTGATAAAGAACGCAGTCTTTAACTGTTCATCATACACATTGTTTGGACACGGCAGTATCACACAAGACTGGCGTATGACCATATTCTCTGCCAGTACACTACAAGGGGGTAATTACCTTGCTCTGTCATGTCCAGCAGGCCGTTGGTGGGCGTGTCCTTCAACAACAGCCGTTTGTATTCACTCATCACAGTCACTACGCTGTCGTTTGTCTCGAGAATATCATCTGAAAGAGGACATGTAAAGGAGATACGGAATAACTGTTCATGGCTCCATGATTCAATTAGACAGCAAAAAATACACTTACTTGGTAGCAAATGTTGAAACATGCGACGTTTCGACCCGTCTATATATCGGATCTTGTTCACGCACTGATGTTATGTGACACGGCTCACATTCTGGCAGATTAATCTGGTTGTAGAGGGTGGGCAGGTAGATTATTCCGTCAAAATCTGAGCCGTGTCACATGACATCAGTGCGTGAAAAAGCTCTGCTGTAGACGGGTTGAAACGTTACATGTTTCAACAGTTGCTCCCAAGTAAGTTTATTTCTTGCTGTCTGAAGGGGGGATGTTTAGTGACATTACATAACAAAGACACAACCTCAACTTTGGCATGTCATGTTTACAATCTAGGATGGACACTTGTCACATAATCATCAAATACATTTGATATTAACTGTAATGACTGATTAACTCCATCTATTCAAACACATAAGAATAACTAAATCCTGAACTCTTCAAAAAGATAAGGTACAGAAAAATAATTTGCAGACCACCGTGCGAATATTGACGAAGACAAACGAGCCCTGAAGTTGTACCTCATTTGAATACCCATGCTATTAACAGGGTTCTGTAACATCACAGGTGTGACGATATGCTTCATAAAGGATCACAAATAATTGATGTCTGGTTATGTAAGAATTAGTACCTTTATTTTTACAAAGGTCCGAAAACACAAGGTGCACAAACATAGTTAATTATGTAGATTATTAGGGTCCAAAAACAACAGCGTCCAGATACACGCAACACACAATCATTTCACGGTAGTACTTAAACATGCCAAACTTGCACCGAGTTTTTCCAGAAGCCCATATTAATTTGTGATGTTTGTATGGTGTTTTTCAATGCATACACAACAAATACAATACGTATTTGGTGTGTTCCACACACTTCAACAAGTACAATGCACATTTTAGGATCTGAAACATTGCAAATGCACTGAGGGGTTGATAGCAAATCTCAAAGCTTTCCCCGTTTTCTTAGTGCAGGTGGACAATGTGTTCACGGGGTTTTGACGCTGAGACAGCTCGCTTCTCTTCCACCAGTGATTTTAGTAAGTGGGGCGTAATGGCCCCACTTATAGGTTTAGGCTAAATCTTGATACAACGTAACTCTTCAGCAGGTAGTTGGGATTATAGTTAGGTGAATGAATGGTGTGCTTGGTTAGTACGGTACGGTGCCTAAGGTCTACTGTGATTACAGTAGTAATGATGTTGTATATATCTATAACAATACTGCTAATGTGGTATATGCCAAAATGTGGGCTCTGTCAACCTGAGGGACAGGAGACCTGGCCTTGGGATGTAGAGCCCACATTTCTCTCTCTAACTTAATCTCTTAATAAACGTCATTCATTTGGCCTTCTTTCATCACTATTCATGACTTGTGTTGGTGCTTGCATAAATGCACTGAATGCAATCATTTATACACATTCTCAACATGTACATTATAATAGATGATAAACTGCAGTTGAATTGAACCATGTACATTTTATATTTTAATAGAGCATATCTGTATAGTAGTTATTGATCTTTTGATCACGTGCATTTTGCATTTTAAATTACAGTTAATTTGTGTTTGAAATATAAAAATACAACATATTTGTATTTGATAAAAAGCATTTAATAATAATAATAACTTTATTTAGAAACTAAAATCCAAAGTAGAATTCTGTTCAGTAGTGTTGACAATAGTCGTTAGAAATTATTATAAGAAATTAATATAATACTAATACAAGTAAAACATAAATACATACAGCTAAGGCTTTGTTATACAAAACTGAACTAGAGAAACATAAAATCTGTGCTTGTGAATACTTAATATCATAATAGAATGACTCCTACAACAAAACATGTAAAGAACAGAGGAATTTTACACATCAAATATTAAAGTGATTGAACGGACATTTGTTAAACAACTGATTTATATGACACGTGTTTATGGTTCGATGTATTCATGCAATTCTTCAAATGCATCCTAAATGTTGGAAAGCTTTCTGAACTTTGAAATCAACCAAATAGGAATAAATATATTTAAACACTTTGTTGGTATGTAATCACACACAAGTACAGTATACTGGATGATATACAGAGTGTTGTTAGCACCAAGTTAAGCAATTGAATTTAACATCATAACTGAAGCAGACATACTTATGGCATCTTGGTCTTTCTCATCTGTGTCACTAGCCAGACGAAATAAACTTGGTCTTTCCTTCTCTAGTGTGTCGTACAATTCCTACAGAAAGAGAATCAATAAAGTGAGACTCGGGCCTAAGTAAGTTCTATGTTCAACACCCATAACCTCAAATGTTCTGCTATTCAAGGGGGGTATAACAAGTTTAATGTCACAACATTTTACTCAAAATTGTTATACCAATATCTTCACAATATTTACACATCAGGGGAGGGGTATAACAAGTTTAATGTCACAACATTTTACTCAAAATTGTTATACCAATACCTTCACAATATTTACACATCAGGGGAGGGGTATAACAAATTTAATGTCACAACATTTTACTCAAAATTGTTATAGCAATATCTTCACAGTATTGCTATTTTAACCAGATAAGCTGTGGAAACACCATGAGTCAATACACTATTCACTCTATTCTTGAGAGGCACATGTGGTACTAGGATGTAATATTCCCTTGATCTTTTAAAATTACTACTTCACAAATTGAACTTGTGAATTGAACGTGTTTTTTACTTGTGAATCGCAAATGACATTATTTTGCTTCATTTTATACTGGTAAAAGTGGTTCCTAAATCATTTTGATTAAAAAATATTCATTTATAAAATCAACTTGTTCCCTGTAGTCCCTTACTGCATGAGGTCCATGTTAATAAATTCTACATTTACTTAAATTCAATTATGCAGATGTTGATTAAATATACTGATATCACCGGAACACAAACAGAGAGATGTTGATGTGAGATCAGACTTACTTTCATCAGATCCAGTTCTGTTTCTGTAGCCGACTCAAGTTTGTAGTGGGCCAACATTTCATTCAACACCTTTGCATTGTTATTGACCGTCTCCAACTTGCTCTGTCTCTTCGACCGTCGGTCTGTGCTCTCTGCATCCTAGAGAGGAGAAACACATCGTAATGACTAAAGTAACACAAATCTAGTTTTAAAAGAATGTAATCTGTTTCTCATTTTTATATTTAATATTATTTGTTAAGACAAGAATAAATCTGTTGAAATTATTTGGCCCACAAAAGTGTGTTTAATAAACCCAAAACAACTTTTAATTTTTAGCCTGCAAAAAGTAAATAAAACATTGCATTATTATAATAAACAACTCCATTGGCAATATAACAGACACCTGTTGGTTTAATAACACATCACATGTGCCAGCTTAAAGATGGGATGGAAAATATGTTGGATTTTGAGATGAGAAAGTTTGTTAATCCATCTGTTACACACTAAGTGGACTGACCTGTTTGACCATGTTCTTGATGAGTCTGTTGGCGGCCTGAAGGTCCTCTGGGTGTTTACTCTTGAGAAGCCGCGCCAACAACTGAAGCACAGACACATTCATTCATACTTGTAGCAATGTCTCAATGTCGTGTGACACATGTCAATCATCATCAAATTCCTTTTGCAACAACAACTTGATAAAAAAATTACAAGATACAAAAAAAAAACGTGTAAATGATAATGTTGTGTTGCATAGTGGTCACATGACATGTTGCCGTCTTCAACAACGTGTAGTAGCTCGTAGTATGGCAAAGGAATGGTGATGAAAAATCACAGAACACTATTATCTGAAAAGAAACTGTACTAGTCCAAGCAGTTGCTGTTGACAATGTCAAAGGTGCAGTATCATGAAACTGTGCACATTTTGGGAGCTTGGAACTTAATTAAACTCCTGTGTTACACAGACAAAATTGATATGTGTGTGTGTGTTGTGTGTGTGTGCACGCGCACGCGTGTGTGTATACATGCGTGCGTGTGTAATAAACACATGCACAGTACCTTAGATTTCTCTTCATCTTGGAACAAGGTGTCCACGATAGGAGGGGGCGGGGGCTCCAATGTCTGCAAGAAACATGTCAACATTCAGCTGAACGTTCTAACACATCAGATAGAACAATGTTCCGTGAAACAGACATCACTCAATATCTGCACTCATCAGACACTGTTCACAAGATAATAACTAATATTTATAACATTGCGACATTTTGTGTGTGTGTGTACATTATTTCTAAACATATACCAGCCTTATTAATGAGTTATTAATTGATAGTGACATGTATTTTGTAACATTTCTATTTTAGTACACAAAACAATGTTGTTGTCATAATGTCAACACCAACAGTAATCAATCTTCATGTTCAATGAATATCGGTAATAAAAAGACTGTCTTCACATAAACAAATTTGTTTACCATTGTTTCTTGATTCTTGATTTGTTGTGTGAAACTGTGCACTGTAGAAAGTGCACTCATTCTAACCTTCTACCGTAAGCTAGCACTGATGATAATAATAGTGATAATGCACTCATTCTAACCTTCTACCGTAAGCTAGCACTGATGATAATAATAGTGATAGTGCACTCATTTTAACCTTCTACCGTAAGCTAGCACTGATGATAATAATAGTGATAATGCACTCATTCTAACCTTCTACCGTAAGCTAGCACTGATGATAATAATGGTGACAAGGTACTCATTCTAACCTTCTACCGTAAGCTAGCATTGATGATAATAATAGTGATAATGCACTCATTCTAACCTTCTACCGTAAGCTAACACTGATGATAATAATAGTGATAGTGCACTCATTCTAACCTTCTACCGTAAGCTAGCACTGATGATAATAATAGTGATAATGCACTCATTCTAACCTTCTACCGTAAGCTAGCACTGATGATAATAATGGTGATAATGCACTCATTTTAACCTTCTACCGTAAGCTAGCACTGATGATAATAATGGTGACAATGCACTCATTTTAACCTTCTACCGTAAGCTAGCACTGATGATAATAATGGTGACAAGGCACTCATTCTAACCTTCTACCGTAAGCTAGCACTGATGATAATAATGGTGACAAGGTACTCATTCTAACCTTCTACCGTAAGCTAGCACTGATGATAATAATGGTGACAAGGTACTCATTCTAACCTTCTACCGTAAGCTAGCATTGATGATAATAATAGTGATAATGCACTCATTCTAACCTTCTACCGTAAGCTAACACTGATGATAATAATAGTGATAGTGCACTCATTCTAACCTTCTACCGTAAGCTAGCACTGATGATAATAATAGTGATAATGCACTCATTCTAACCTTCTACCGTAAGCTAGCACTGATGATAATAATAGTGATAATGCACTCATTCTAACCTTCTACCGTAAGCTAGCACTGATGATAATAATAGTGACAATGTACTCATTCTAACCTTCTACCGTAAGCTAGCACTGATAATAATAGTGATAATGCACTCTTTCTAACCTTCTACCGTAAGCTAACACTGATGATAATAATAGTGATAGTGCACTCATTCTAACCTTCTACCGTAAGCTAGCACTGATGATAATAATAGTGACAATGTACTCATTCTAACCTTCTACCGTAAGCTAGCACTGATAATAATAGTGATAATGCACTCTTTCTAAACCTTCTACCGTAAGCTAACACTGATGATAATAATAGTGATAGTGCACTCATTCTAACCTTCTACCGTAAGCTAGCACTGATGATAATAATAGTGATAATGCACTCATTCTAACCTTCTACCGTAAGCTAGCACTGATGATAATAATAGTGATAATGCACTCATTCTAACCTTCTACCGTAAGCTAGCACTGATGATAATAATAGTGATAATGCACTCATTTTAACCTTCTACCGTAAGCTAGCACTGATGATAATAATAGTGATAATGCACTCTTTCTAACCTTCTACCGTAAGCTAGCACTGATGATAATAATAGTGATAATGCACTCATTTTAACCTTCTACCGTAAGCTAGCACTGATGATAATAATAGTGATAATGCACTCATTCTAACCTTCTACCGTAAGCTAGCACTGATGATAATAATGGTGATAATGCACTCATTCTAACCTTCTACCGTAAGCTAGCACTGATGATAATAATAGTGATAATGCACTCATTCTAACCTTCTACCGTAAGCTAGCACTGATGATAATAATGGTGACAAGGTACTCATTCTAACCTTCTACCGTAAGCTAGCACTGATGATAATAATGGTGACAAGGTACTCATTCTAACCTTCTACGTAAGCTAGCACTGATGATAATAATAGTGATAATGCACTCATTCTAACCTTCTACCGTAAGCTAACACTGATGATAATAATAGTGATAGTGCACTCATTCTAACCTTCTACCGTAAGCTAGCACTGATGATAATAATAGTGATAATGCACTCATTCTAACCTTCTACCGTAAGCTAGCACTGATGATAATAATAGTGATAATGCACTCATTCTAACCTTCTACCGTAAGCTAGCACTGATGATAATAATAGTGATAATGCACTCATTCTAACCTTCTACCGTAAGCTAGCACTGATGATAATAATAGTGATAATGCACTCATTTTAACCTTCTACCGTAAGCTAGCACTGATGATAATAATAGTGATAATGCACTCTTTCTAACCTTCTACCGTAAGCTAGCACTGATGATAATAATAGTGATAATGCACTCATTTTAACCTTCTACCGTAAGCTAGCACTGATGATAATAATAGTGATAATGCACTCATTCTAACCTTCTACCGTAAGCTAGCACTGATGATAATAATGGTGATAATGCACTCATTCTAACCTTCTACCGTAAGCTAGCACTGATGATAATAATAGTGATAATGCACTCATTCTAACCTTCTACCGTAAGCTAGCACTGATGATAATAATAGTGATAATGCACTCATTCTAACCTTCTACCGTAAGCTAGCACTGATGATAATAATGGTGATAAGGTACTCATTCTAACCTTCTACCGTAAGCTAGCACTGATGATAATAATAGTGATAATGCACTCATTTTAACCTTCTACCGTAAGCTAGCACTGATGATAATAATAGTGATAATGCACTCATTTTAACCTTCTACCGTAATCTAGCACTGATGATAATAATAGTGACAATGTACTCATTCTAACCTTCTACCGTAAGCTAGCACTGATGATAATAATGGTGATAAGGTACTCATTCTAACCTTCTACCGTAAGCTAGCACTGATGATAATAATAGTGATAATGCACTCATTCTAACCTTCAACCGTAAGCTAGCATTGATGATAATAATAGTGATAATGCACTCTTTCTAACCTTCTACCGTAAGCTAACACTGATGATAATAATAGTGATAATCAATGAAAATGATGATGTAAAGAATATCTGTAGAATCTTTCATGTCTATGTTCTCACAAGGTGATTTCTAGAATCAGTAGTACAGATTACGTTCAATGTTTGACTCTCACAACTTGTTTTGAACTCACAATAATCACAAATATTTGATAAAAAGTAAAAATCAACCATGCTCCTAGAGGGAGACAGTAAAGTTGTTTTGGGAATCAAAGCAATTGTACATCCCTGATCACTTTATTAATGAATGCATAAATTCATTACACAGGAGGTAGAAAAACCACCCAAATTTGGTCACGTTTTGTTTGCTAGATTGTCATTTCCTGTCATTTATTCATGAATAAATATGCATGATCTTGAAAATCTGTCAGCTATCCAAAGATGTTAAATGTTTGTGTGTCAGTTGATGAACAAGGAAACTAAAATTACTACTATTAAGGTAGTCATCTTTGGCCGACTTATGGACTCTGGCTGATCACAGGACTAATTAATAATACCTAATAGGCCCTGATTATGGGGTCACCTCCAATGACAACTATTTTTAAAATGAACATTGACGTCATACACCTGATCAAATGTATGGTAAAATCACATACATTAATTACGTAGTAAAAATAAATTACTGAATTTCTTTTTAATTTTGTGAGGATTAAGGTTAGATCAATTATTAAAAATGAACAATAAACATTGACCACTAAAAGAAAATTGCAACAGTAAAACACAAATGAAAATGGAGTTAACTAAACCAAACAAGTTAAAAAACACCAAGCATAATGGCAAGCACAGGCAGAATATACAGACAGCAAATCATTTACCTTTGCATACTGAAACACAAAGTGAGATGTGATACAAAAATGTTGTAAAAATTATGACATAATAATGACTCTGACAACAGTATGCAATTTACATATTAATTTTAGAAACAGCTATTACTGTTATGAAATACTTGTTAGTTTATAACATTATTACAGGTTTCACTATTTAATAAACGACACTTTCTATCAGTTGTACGAATAATTAAATGTCATCCTCACACACCAGGGGGTGTTGTTGACTACATCTGTCTCAGAACCCTATATAGAAACATGGAAGTTTGGCCGAGTCCATTATCCAGTCATCTCACTGCCATTCAAGTTAGGCTGATTTGAGTTTGGGCCAATCGTGGCTGATGTAATGTAACGTTCGGGAAGCAGAAGTATTTAGTAGAAAGTTCACTATCATGAACATGTAAAATTTTGATTTTCATAAATTTCCCTTTGATATGCGGTGCAGACATTTGCATAGTTCCCATGGTGACAATCGCGACTGGCGAAGACAACAAAGGCAATGTACACCTGAACAGTAAACTTAAATACATTGTGTAAGATATCTGCCAGGGGCAGTGTGCTCAACTACCACTCCTGGCTTGCAAGGATGTCTGCCAGAGGCAGTATGGTCAACTACCACCCCTGGCTTGTAAGGATGTCTGCCAGGGGCAGTATGGTCAACTACCACCCCTGGCTTGTAAGGATGTCTGCCAGAGGCAGTATGGTCAACTACCACCCCTGTTTCAGTGAACTTCCACACATTGCGCAAGATATCTGCCAGAGGCAGTGTGCTCAACTACCACTCCTGGCTTGCAAGGATGTCTGCCAGAGGCAGTATGGTCAATTACAACCCCTGTTTCAGTGAACTTCCACACATTGCGCAAGACATCTGCCAGGGGCAGTGTGCTCAACTACCACCCTCTGGTTCGGTGAACTTCCATACATTGCGCAAGATATCTGCCAGGGGCAGTGTGGTCAACTACCACCCCTGGCTTGCAAGGATTTCTGCTAGGGGCAGAGTGGTCAACTACCACCCCTGGCTTGTAAGGATGTCTGCCAGGAGCAGTGTGGTCAACTACTACCCTGGCTTGCAAAGATGTCTGCCAGGGGCAGTGTGGTCAACTACTACCCTGGCTTGCAAGGATGTCTGCCAGGGGCTGTATGGTCAACTACTACCCTGGCTTGCAAGGATGTCTGCCAGGGGCAGTGTGGTCAACTACTACCCTGGCTTGCAAGGATGTCTGCCAGGGGCAGTGTGATCAACTACTACCCTGGCTTGTAAGGATGTCTGCCAGGAGCAGTGTGGTCAACTACTACCCTGGCTTGCAAAGATGTCTGCCAGGGGCAGTGTGGTCAACTACTACCCTGGCTTGCAAGGATGTCTGCCAGGGGCTGTATGGTCAACTACTACCCTGGCTTGCAAGGATGTCTGCCAGGACCAGTGTGGTCAACTACTACCCTGGCTTGCAAGGATGTCTGCCAGGGGCAGTGTGATCAACTACCACCCCTGGCTTGCAAGGATGTCTGCCAGGGGCAGTGTGATCAACTACCACCCCTGGCTTGTAAGGATGTCTGCCAGGGGCAGTATGGTCAACTACCACCCCTGACTTGCAAGGATGTCTGCCAAACGCAGTATGGTCAACTACCACCCCTGGCTTGCAAGGATGTCTGCCAGGGGCAGTATGGTCAACTACCACCCCTGGCTTGTAAGGATGTCTGCCAGGGGCAGTATGGTCAACTACCACCCCTGGCTTGTAAGGATGTCTGCCAGGAGCAGTATGGTCAACTACCACCCCTGGCTTGCAAGGATGTCTGCCAGGGGCAGTATGGTCAACTACCACCCCTGGCTTGCAAGGATGTCTGCCAGGGGCAGTATGGTCAACTACCACCCCTGGCTTGTAAGGATGTCTGCCAGGAGCAGTATGGTCAACTACCACCCCTGGCTTGCAAGGATGTCTGCCAGGGGCAGTATGGTCAACTACCACCCCTGGCTTGTAAGGATGTCTGCCAGGGGCAGTATGGTCAACTACCACCCCTGACTTGCAAGGATGTCTGCCAGAGGCAGTATGGTTAACTACCACCCCTGGCTTGCAAGGATGTCTGCCAGGGGCAGTGTGATCAACTACCACCGCTGGCTTGCAAGGATGTCTGCCAGGGGCAGTGAGATCAACTACCACCCCTGGCTTGTAAGGATGTCTGCCAGGGGCAGTGTGATCAACTACCACCCCTGGCTTGTAAGGATGTCTGCCAGGGGCAGTGTGATCAACTACCACCCCTGGCTTGTAAGGATGTCTGCCAGGGGCAGTGTGATCAACTACCACCCCTGGCTTGTAAGGATGTCTGCCAGGGGCAGTGTGATCAACTACCACCGCTGGTTTGCAAGGATGTCTGCCAGGGGCAGTGTGATCAACTACCACCGCTGGCTTGCAAGGATGTCTGCCAGGGGCAGTGTGATCAACTACCACCGCTGGCTTGCAAGGATGTCTGCCAGAGGCAGTATGGTCAACTACCACCCCTGGCTTGTAAGGATGTCTGCCAGGGGCAGTATGGTCAACTACCACCCCTGGCTTGTAAGGATGTCTGCCAGAGGGAGTATGGTCAACTACCACCCCTGGCTTGTAAGGATGTCTGCCAGGGGCAGTATGGTCAACTACCACCCCTGACTTGCAAGGATGTCTGCCAGAGGCAGTATGGTCAACTACCACCCCTGGCTTGCAAGGATGTCTGCCAGAGGCAGTATGGTCAACTACCACCCCTGACTTGCAAGGATGTCTGCCAGAGGCAGTATGGTCAACTACCACCCCTGGCTTGCAAAGATGTCTGCCAGAGGCAGAGTGGTCAACTACCACCCCTGGCTTGTAAGGATGTCTGCCAGAGGCAGTATGGTCAACTACCACCCATGACTTGCAAGGATGTCTGCCAGAGGCAGTATGGTCAACTACCACCGCTGGCTTGCAAGGATGTCTGCCAGGGGCAGTGTGATCAACTACCACCGCTGGCTTGCAAGGATGTCTGCCAGGGGCAGTGTGATCAACTACCACTGCTGGCTTGCAAGGATGTCTGCCAGGGGCAGTGTGATCAACTACCACCGCTGGCTTGCAAGGATGTCTGCCAGGGGCAGTGTGATCAACTACCACCGCTGGCTTGCAAGGATGTCTGCCAGGGGCAGTGTGATCAACTACCACCCCTGGCTTGCAAGGATGTCTGCCAGGGGCAGTGTGATCAACTACCACCGCTGGCTTGCAAGGATGTCTGCCAGGGGCAGTGTGATCAACTACCACCGCTGGCTTGCAAGGATGTCTGCCAGGGGCAGTATGGTCAACTACCACCCCTGGCTTGCAAGGATGTCTGCCAGGGGCAGTGTGATCAACTACCACCGCTGGCTTGCAAGGATGTCTGCCAGGGGCAGTGTGATCAACTACCACCGCTGGCTTGCAAGGATGTCTGCCAGGGGCAGTGTGATCAACTACCACCGCTGGCTTGCAAGGATGTCTGCCAGGGGCAGTGTGATCAACTACCACCGCTGGCTTGCAAGGATGTCTGCCAGGGGCAGTGTGATCAACTACCACCGCTGGCTTGCAAGGATGTCTGCCAGGGGCAGTGTGATCAACTACCACCCCTGGCTTGCAAGGATGTCTGCCAGAGGCAGTGTGATCAACTACCACCCCTGGCTTGTAAGAATGTCTGCCAGGGGCAGTGTGATCAACTACCACCCCTGGCTTGTAAGGATGTCTGCCAGGGGCAGTGTGATCAACTACCACCCCTGGCTTGTAAGGATGTCTGCCAGAGGCAGTGTGATCAACTACCACCGCTGGCTTGCAAGAATGTCTGCCAGGGGCAGTGTGATCAACTACCACCCCTGGCTTGTAAGGATGTCTGCCAGAGGCAGTATGGTCAACTACCACCCCTGACTTGCAAGGATGTCTGCCAGAGGCAGTATGGTCAACTACCACCCCTGGCTTGCAAAGATGTCTGCCAGAGGCAGAGTGGTCAACTACCACCCCAGCTTGTTAGGATGTTAACTGTCAAAAAGACACGGTTCAATTGTATAAATACTACACATTTAAATAGCTTTCGTCAAGAAATACGACAATTGATATTGAAGCACATGACAGGATTGTCTCCTTGTTGGCACGGTGACACAAGTATAAGACACTACTTACTTTGTCGACATGGACCGGGTCAGCTTTGACTATTCCCTGATGCTTGAGCATGTCGTAGGCCTCCTTCATCTTACACTCATGCTGGAGTCCGATGCTCCAGCTGTAGAGCAGCTCTATACACCGACCCTTCACCTTGTCTGTCGTATGGTGGCCCAGGTACTGCAACAATACCACTGTTCGCATTATAGTTAAAAAAAACGGGGTTCTGTGACCCCATTGGTCTGAAAAAACGGGGTACATAGATGTGGACTGTTAAATGGACTAAATTAATGTATGGACTTGATACAGAAATTAATAAATAAATGTTCATAACATTAGCAAATTTGTTCAACTCCTGATATGTATCATGTTGCAAAGCTTGATATGCAGCAGCCACATTATCTTTTATTTTATTAAATCCACTCAACTGACATAATCTTTACATGTAAGACTAGAACTTAACATTGTCATTTTCTTGAAAGTTTGTGTCCCTAGCTGACGGAGACATTTGCTATGACTGTACTATTTGTGAGTCTTAGTGACGGAGGCATACATCATAATTAAAAAACACTACTCTCTATGTCCAGTCATCAATGTAAGATGTGATTTAAATAATTCCCATTCAAGTAATTGTTTAATTTGTTGTCCGCGTGGCCGTTGTCTGTGTTTGAGGACCAAGAAACAACTTCGAACAACTGCACAGTTGCATCGAATAGAGACGCAGCAAAACTTTAAAAACTGTGTCCAGGGGACATAGTGAAACTTCAAAAACTGCATTCCGCCTAAAAAAACTGTGTAATATCACTCAAAATTAGGCTGGTTGGCTGGTGTCAGTCACACCAGCCAACCCATGCACCAGGACACATAGCCTCTGTACACATGGAAGGAATTGTACATGTATGGTAATCATGGAGAAATGTTAAGTAAAGGGTCGTTCACAGTTTTCGACATTTACCTATTCATACAGAGCGTACTCATTCTCACACCCCTCGAATTAGTATTTTAAAATGTTGATAATTTTCATGATTGAAAGTCACATCATTCAGTACTGATGCATGGGAAGTTCAATGGCTCTTTACAGAGCTGGGACGGAATGAAGTACAAGTACTCTGTTACTGTACTTGAGTAGAAAAGTTTACTTTTCGTGAGTAACGAAGTACATTTTTTAGGAGTACTTTTGCTTGTAACAAAGTACAGATGTGTGTACTTTTCATAAATGTAACGAAGTATCCATAATTTATGCATTAACAATTTGGAGCTCCAAAAATATTAGTAACGAACGATAATGCCTGAAGCCCGGATCTGGTTTCCGCTAGCATATATCTATCAATAAATATCAGCCAGAGCAACAACTGGTAGTCTTTTCTGATTGGCCTATCATTGCCATTACCAGGCATGATCACCAGGCGGCGTGAACATTGCCAAGATTATATGATGTCATTCGCGTTCAAAGATTTATCATGGAAGGATCAGCCGAAAACGATCATTTGCAGCATCAATGGCCATACTTATCCAGTATGTTTGAGATTAAGTCTACTAAGGGGTACTGTTAAGTTGATCTGTTTGTTGTGTGCGCCAATATGCCAGATCTGTTCAGCGTACGGGACATCACCTTCGAACCTTCCTTACACGTGGTCGGTAAATTATTAGTGTTAGACCTACGCAGCTAAAAGGTATTCGTACCTCATTTTTGCTGTGCAAATATATTACACCATAACATGTCGTTATTTGTACAAAAGGTGCAAGTGCACTTAATATGAACAAAACATGTTCTTAGATTTAGGTTCGAGCTATTAGTGACCTGAATAACGTCCTGAATTGCATTAGTGATAAATGCACGTCAAAATTCACACATCATCGCCCCAAAACAGTCCCTTTGCTGTGGCAATTTAATGGTTACTCAGATTTATCTTAATAGTAAAGTAAGTATTGTTTGGGCCTATAAATGTTGTTTATATGTATTCTTGGTTCATGTTTTCAATATTTTGTTTCCCATATTGACCCCCAGGCCCAGGCCTGGTCGTAGACAATATTTAGTGTTCACTGTACACACTACTGAATATGGTATTACTATTATTTGTTGTCTTCTGTCACTGTCTTGCATAGTATCAAAAATAGATAAGCGAGCGAAAAATGAACAACTCGGGACATGTCCAAAATCACTCAATTCAGCGGTCGCTAGCAAACTTACGGTTCATCCAATCCCAAAAATCTTGGTACCGTTTGAAAGATTACCTTTTCATCTACGTAGTAAATAGCACGGTTGATCATGTTAAAGTATATTTTCACCATTGTGTTTATCTGAAATGTGGTTGTTTTCATCCGCTTGAACTCAGCGAACGATGTTAGCGTCGGGTATTCTTCGCCATCTGTCGGCGAAACTGCACATTTCCTGTCAATCACCGCTGCGTTGCTATGGCATCGCACATGGCCGATCTCAGCAGTTGATGTTTACATGTTAAGTTCCACCCATTTTTGCATGTCAAAAAAGATAGATTAAGTTTCACCGAATGTTGGCATTACATTAGCGATCGCCGGACGCTGACAGACAGTTTGTTTACTTGTGTTTATGTCGTCTGCAAAGTGGGTGGAGTCTAAATAGCATGAAAACAAGAACTTATGAAGTATAATCACCTACTATATAGCTGGATCTCGTATTAAATACATCTTTAGTCAGATATATCGGACACAATGAGCAAAGGATGTCTACAAACTTGCAACAAAATTATTTGTCTCAAATTAAAACGAGGCAAACAGGTTTTTGACATATATTTTGATAGCGAACGCAGACCACGTGACTACAGTGCACCATGTCGGTGACGGTGATGTAAACAACCGTAATATTAAAATTTAGCGGACGAAATTGTAAGCAACTATTCACCCTAATCATCACAGGAATGTTAACGAACAGCCCGTGGAGTTTATACAGTGAATGCATAGCGATTTGTCGTAGTGATGATTTTGAACATGATGAGGCAGAAACCGAGTGCTTCCGTTTGGCACGTGAAGTGATTATCGTCTTACGAATATTGTAAGTATTTAACTAAAACAACTTATTCCATTAATGCAATAAGTGGTTCTGATTAATAATATTGATACGTTGCTGAACGATTTCAAAATTTTTGTGTGAAAACTGCATATTATGCTTGCGTAAGGCAGAAACCGAGTGGTCCAGTATACGCATGTCTGAAACCTGTGCAAATTAGAATTTGCGCTCCTATCGGTAGATGGGTGAACTTTGTCGACGAAACAAGTTGGTTCGCTGGTGTGTAAAAGACTGGAAACAACATGACTGCAGATATGTGTGAAGGTTCTTGTAGGAATTATTATCGGGAAACCACGTATGTGCTAGAATAACAGGTGTAATCTTTCAAACGGTACCAAGATTTTTCGGATCGGATGAACCGTAAGTTTGCTAACGACCACTGAACTGAGTGATTTTGGACATGTCCCAAGTTGTTCATTTTTCGCTCGCTTATCTATTTTTGATAGTATATATAGTTTGTTTGAGGAGCCAGCCTGTCACTGTATCCTGCTGTTCAATAAAGTGTTTGTTTTGCACACTACTGAATTTACTTGTTTGTTTGCAGTGGGTGACCATATCAAAAGTTTTTTAGAAAGGTACTTTTGCATTTACTTCAAGTACATTTGTTTAGTTTTTACTTGTACTTCAAGTAAAAAAAATACATTTTTCAAAAAGTACTTTTACTTGAGTAGCTTTTTCCAAAGTTACTTGTACTTTTACCCAAGTACAAAATAAATGTTCTTTAAGTGGTCAACCAAATTCAAATGATCTTTTGGGGATATTTTGTTTTACAATCAACAATCAAGATGTCATGACGCACAACAAGTTTTCAATGGTCTAGTGAAGTTTAACAGGCACCAATGTTTAGGTCTGTATCATTAGCCCCTTAAACTTCACAACACTTGAATGCCAACAATAGCTTTTTAAAAACATCACATACCTTTGGAGAGACAACTTTTATCATTTCGTTGAGGAATCTGAATTTTCCCACTTCTTGGTGAAACCGTCGTCCACAGTTCTTCACGCATGCTTCTAGAGTCTGACAGAAACAAACACAGTAGATTCAAAGAGTCTAGAAAGATTGAAACTACCTGCATTAACCTGTAGAAGATCAAGGGGAGATATGATAGAGGTATTGACAGAGATATATAAACTGCTCAATCAATGGGAAGTATGATACTAATGATTTAATGTATGTTCTAACATTATATACAAAGACTGCGATATAAAGGAAGGAGGGCCATAGTTTGAAACTATATCAAGAAGGAACACGAATAAACACCAGAAAGGAAATCTTTTCAATACAAGTAACACAATTATGGAATAATTTACCAGAACAAGTTGTGTTCTGCACGGTTTGCACCCAGCACTAACTCATTTAAAAACCATCTAGACAAACACTGGAGCACAGAAAAATTTATCTACAATTACAAAGTTGCCTTGCCAGGAACTCAAAGCATTTACTGGACAAGCTGGAGATATGACCACTGAGAGACCACTGCCTATGGTCAGGAACTATTTCAGTAAACCTAAACTAAGTAAACACTGTTTTTCATCTTTAAATACTACTTTTGTTATCTGCACTTCTAACAAAAACACATTATTTTCTTGAATAGTACAATATAATTATATAAATTAAGTTTAGCCAAAACAAAAATCTAAACATATTACAATTTGGTTGGATAGATAATTTGCATGTACTGTATAGCATCTCTGACATTATTTTTATGTACCATAATTTTTTTTTCTTCTGTGCCTGATGTTTTCGGACAGGTGAGAATTTTTTATTTTTAGGTGTCCAAATATGTAGTCGTCATGGTACTTCTATAGTTGACTGTACAGGACTAATTAAGAAGCATGCATCATTGCCGAGTCAAAATCCACAATCCAATTGCTGGGCAAGATTACTCAATCCCTCATAATGTGCCTATACCGAGATGGTTTCGTCCAAACTGACAGGTGTGGATCATGTGTCATACCTGTAGAGCATACAAAGCTTCCTTCTCCTGAGGAGACTGTATCTTGTGTGCAAGTAGTCGCACTGCTATCTGTGGCCCCTCCAATTCCTTATTCACTTGGTCACAGAAACCAATGATGAACTCCCAGTCAGCTTCACGGTTGAGCGGATTAGTCGCCCGTGCTGTAAAACAATAACAAATTATTTTGAAAACAATATACTATTACGTATCCAAATTTAACTTCATGCTCGAAGGAGCTTTCGGGACCTTCATGCTGCATTAAGACAGGAAGTTGGATCCTGGGAGGTGTCTATGTCTTCTTTTCATTACATACATAACAGACTCTGGAAGTGATGAGATTGAAGTGTTAGAATATTGTGTAAGTAGCTCTGATGGAAATTTTTAATACGTGAGTGTGGTTTCAATAATGGAGATCTTCATTTAGAATTGACCGCATAAAGTGTTGGAGTAAAGGAAATTGTATCAATGTTATCATGTATGATAGATTATAGTTTTTATCTAGTAAATACAGTACAAATAATTATTGTGCACACCAACGCACAAAATTAAATTGAACTTATCTTAAAAGAAAGTTAACCATTACATACAGTGAAATTATAATAATTAACTGTACATAATGCATTTGAAAAAAAACCTATTGAAACAGGATGTCCAAAGAGTACCCAATAATGCTAAAGATAGATGGAAAATAAATTTGATATGATTCCGAATGGTTCAGATTTTCTATAAAATTATATCAGGAATATCACAGTAAACTAGTGCCCACGGAAGTGAAGAACTTTGAACTATCAGTGTCTCGATCAAGTTCAACATCGGATGGGGGTCATCATGACAGCCTCCGAGCTATTGGGTATGTATTTTTTTTTATTTGCCAAACACTTAAAACAAATAGGCCACCTAAGATGCACAGCATATTATTTTCCCTTTATGGATAACTACCAAGGACATACCAGACATGTGGTGATAGCAGAATTTTAGAACAGTGGTATTACAAACTTTTATTTCTGCTTTCGACATAAACAATTATTGTACACTTTACAACTGTTTATAAATGTTGCTTGCTGAACTTTGCACGAACAACACATATCCAGCTGGATCAAGTGTAAATTCTACATACTGGACTCTCAGGGTTAACAGATTGGTTCCACTTTGTTGTAAAAAAACTGCTTTACTACATCAAAATGTGCAGAAAAAACTTGTGAATTGTTATGAAATTATGTTATTGTCAGTGTCATTTTGGAATGTGACATAAAATAAATTCATAATCATGATAATGTGCATGTACACAGGGTCAATGTAAATGTTACTCAAACTTGTAAAAGCATTTGTCAATGTAGGAGACTGTCTGCCACCTTCCGCCTTCCAATACAAATGTTGTTTTATTACAGCCGGAAATATAACCCTCTTCCTATTGGATATATCCGGGTGGAGTGCAGAATGGACAATGTTGTTCAATGCAGAAAAATGCAAGTGTGTACATTACGGTCATAACAACAGGCAGTACGACTACTTCATGGGTGATAACCCCATAGAAACATCACATGTAGAAAAAGATTTGGGAGTGATAATAACAGACACACATAATGTAACGGAGCAATGTGTTAAGGCATCAAATAAGGCTAATGCGATGCTAGGCATGATCAACAGAGCTATCAAATATAAGACCAAAGAAGTAGTTGTAAAACTATACAAGTCCTTAGTAAGACCTCACCTAGACTACTGCATTCAGGCATGGCGCCCATTCAAACAAAAAGATATAGACTTATTAGAAAAGGTGCAACGTAGGGCAACCAGGATGATTTCAGATTTAAGTCACTTAGATTATCAAAGATGTTTAAGAGTGCTAAATATCACAACTCTGGAGACTAGACGACTCCGTGCTGATTTACTGGAAGTTTATAAAATATTCAACGGGTTAGAAAGTATTCTTCCTGCAGATTTCTTTGTTATGGAAAATAAACAGACCAAAACAAGAGGGCACCCCTTCAAAATAACCAAAGTGCACTCAAGATTAGATATACGCATGTACTCCTTTACTCAATGGATAGTTAACGACTGGAATAGACTTCCGGAAGCAGCAGTGATGTCCAAAAACATCAACCAGTTCAAGGGTCACATTGACAAATATTTACGCAATAGGGCGGAGGATTACACGAGTCAACGTTTGACTCCCTTCCTCGTCAACTCCTTGACTACTAAGTAGAAGAGGAGGATTCAAGGTAAATTCAAGGTAAATCCCTGAACACTGCAGCGAACACAGAATCGAAGCCGCGATCAGTGATTCATTGATGGTTTCAATACTCTATCAAAAACATACAATACATACGCTTGTTAATGAGACAGGTAACTGTATTATTTCCCAAGTGTCACATTTTGAAAACAATGCAACAATCATTAAAAACAATTATTCTGTATTCTTCCTAGTTAATATCGACGTCGTTCTATTCACATTTCAGACTCGGTGACAAGCCCCTTTTTTATTAAACATTCGTCTTCCGACAGCATCGTGTTTGGCCTAAAAAAAAACAAATCGCATGACGTCTGCTTGCCTCAACTTTACAAATGTTGCCTAATATATTGGCGTTTTGACCAAATTAAAAAAATTGCTAAAGTCAGCGAGTAAATGGCATTTACTTAGCAGTGTTTCCAACGTTTCGCCTTCTTCGGCAGCCATGTTGTTGGCGATCTCGAGATGGACGGTGTCGGAAACGTCACCTGGAAAATTACCGTAAGATCACTAATAGGAGTTCAACAAGCATAACTCTAAGACCCCTTTTTTTTATTATAGATCTATCTGATAAATACGGGCCACATCTACGGTCTAAGCTGCATTTTAGCTAGTTCATTATTTGTATCATGATTTTCTCTAGCCTACAGAAGCTAAATATATGTATGATTGTATGCATGCAACTCTCACACAGTTAATGAAACTCACTAGTTGCACAGTGATGCCCCCTGGTGAATGACCACTCAGTGTGTTCACTAAAATGTAAGTAGCTCTAACTAAACACCTTTGTGTTTGTTATAATACATCACCAGTTGGTAGATGAGAGGCTATAATGGTCCAAGGATGTGACTGGACATAGAAAGAGGCGAGTCGAATTTGGCATCTGTGAGGAGATAGACTTACAAAGCTCCTCCAAAGTTAGCATAGTAATATATAAATGTACATCTATCTAAAGGCCTCTCTATAGATACGAGTCGTACTGAAGCTCTGGCTCAGACCACCCAAGATGAACTTGGGTCAGCCATCAGTGGTGGAGGTTTTTTGGCGAGTCTCAAGGGGTGCAATTGAAGAGTTTTGGGCTCCCTCGACTACTCTCTCTGGAACCACTCTTGGTTGAAGTATTTGAGAAAAAAAAATTATACTTATTTGAGTTATTTACTGACATGTTTTTCATATATTCTCTGCTTTTCTTTCTTAGGGCCAAATTTTGACATTATGAGGAAATCTGGACAAAAACACCAACTTTTTTCATGACAGTCTGTGTACAGTAACTGTTCATAATTTTATTGGAACCAAGTCATGTAACCTTTCTGGAGCCTGTCTCAGCCATTAAAAAAATGGTGGAAGCAAACATTGAATATGCTCCAATTTTCATGTAATTCGAGATCTATATATATACCTTTGCATGTTAATCACGAATCTGCTATCAGCTTTCCATTCCAAGCCATATTGGGGACATCAGAGGTCAATAAAGGGTTATTTGGCTTCATTTTAGCCTGTTTGTCACCGGATGCATGACGGTTTTAGTTGATAAGTAGTACTTCGAACTGGCTGACTCACAAAGAAACTACCGGGTAGTCCAGATAACATTGCTGGTGGTTTGCTAACAAACCAGGTCCAAGACATTGAGAGCTCTACACATTGCGTTTGAGTGTAAGCTATGCTCGGGTACTTCCACTTGAGGAACATCTGGCTATACTGCAGTCTGTGAAAACATCAACGACAAAGGTTCTGCGAGTCCTGCCCAGCTGCGCAAAGGCCTTTTTATTGTTGGTGCCGTGGGCAACTTGGATCACAACCCATCAAGCACCACAACCAAAGGCTCATTCCACGGTACAGGCATCAGTCTCGGTTCCCTATCAAGTCCAATATGGGACACCCTCAGGATAGCACACAGCTGCCCTCTAAAGAAATAAATAAGAATCATTTGTTGCTCGACAGCTTTGCCGTTGTACATACTGTTGCACTCAAGACAAACAGTGTGGCTGTTCCTGAATCCTGGACAGGTTCCACTGATTACTTTAGATGCACCTCTGTATGCACTGGCCAAGTTGGAACTGGCCTCAGACACATGGCAAGGACAAGTATGTAATCATGTTTGGTGGTCTGCATATTGAAATGGCAATGTAGAAAATGTTCGGGGACTAGTTGAAGGCCTCTGGGTGGACCACTGCACTGATCCAAGCAGGAATCACCTCCTGTTGAACAGCTGACTCCTTCCTCAAGGCATCACATCTCACCAGGACTAGACATGCTCACCAAATGAGTGCTCTGGTCCTGGCGAAACTCCAGCACGATGCTTTCACACCCTATGACTGAAGGACCACACAATGAGAGGCCTGAAGAACAATGGAGACAAGATATGATCAGCAAGAGTCCAACATTTCAGTATTGGGATACCATCCTCATGATGGAAACGCTTGGTCTGATTTTCGTGCAGGCCATCAGAGAATTCTTCTTCAGTTCAGCATATCTCTGTGAGACGTACATAGCTGCTGGATGATTCCATACCCGTATCGCATTTTATAAAAAGGGGAAGATGTCAAGATAGGAAGCCTAGAATTCCTACCATGAGGTCACCCAGGCATCCAATTACATGGCAGAAAATCCACACATCCCACTGACAGTGGACACCCAACACTTCCGACTACTGGAGCGATTTACAGTCGTTATCTATGACGTGACAACCACTCCGGAAACTGTGAATGAGGTATGGAGAAATGATGAACATTCCACCAACTCAGGATTGAGGCCTTGCTACAGCATTCGAGGCGTGTTGCCTACCAAGCTGGAATGTGAACAACATGTGAAGTGGCCCAGCAGCAGACTCGTACTCCAGAAAGCTTGGGATGGACATTGGAAACAGAGAGCTAGACCTGGCTTCCTGTGTGGAGCACACTACCGATGGCCTCCAAAGTGTGCGGTGAACTGGTGAAGTGTGGGTGCAAAAGCGAGAGTGGCTGTGGCGCAAGGTGAAGGTGTTCGTGCAAGAAGACACACTGGAAATGCACAGAGCTTTGCAACATTATAACTGAACTTGCAAAACGTTTGTAAAGATCAGTTTTTAAATGATGACGTAATTTTTTAATATTTTCAACTGATCTAACACTAAGAGGGAGCATATTCCAAAGAGTTGGTGCAGCAACAGAAAATGCCCTAGTTCCAATGTTAGTGTTGACTCTAGGAACAAAAAGTAGGTCAGAACTAGATGATCGAAGCTGGATAGATTTTACTGGACAGTGCCTGGTATGTAATGGTACAGATCTTAAATATTATACGATATCGTACATGAAGCCAATGCAGACTTCAAAAGTGGTACAGAGCAAGAAAAATGAGATCTTGTAACTACTCTTGCTAGACAATTGAGGATATGCTGAAGTTTTGTGATATCCTTGCTAGCGATATTATAAAGGAGAGAATTGCAATAGTCAAGTCTGCTGCTAACAAGCGCTGTTGCAATAGTTTTAGCAACAGAAAATGACATATACCGGCGAATACGGCAACGATCATGAATATAATAAAAAAAGCAGTTTGAGATCTGTTGTCAGAAATTAAAGTTACTATCAAAGACGACTCCTAGATTGTGGCACCATCACAATGGTTATATTTGTTGCCCTCAGGTTTTTGTGCGCTATGGGTCACTGTAAGTTAGTTTGTTCAATGAATACACCTACAAATTGCATACATACAGGTGCATCTTGTAATTCTATATTTACTTGTATGTATGCAGCGTCACAGTAGGAAATTGTTCTTAAATTTCTTATAGACATCGCAGCTTTGCACAAATAAATAATGAATATTAATTAAAACAAAACAATATACAACATTTATTCCTGAGTTAAAATAGTGAGATCATGCATGCCCAACCAAATGTCACATAAACACGATAAGTACAAATGTAATGTCATTTTATAGTAATTATCCCGTGTAGCTGCTGTCTGTATTGTCATAACATACACATTTTCTTACTTCACATATAAAATATCACAGATTCCCTTAAAATCACCTCAAACATCGTCCATCTCGATTGTATCGACTGGCCTTCACCTCTGACCCCGGGGTGTCAAAGTTCGGTTGTGGGAGCAGGTTGGAGGATGGACTAAAGCGGACAGATTTCGATGTAGAGCCACCGCTAAAAGAGGCTGGACTACTGGTGTGACGTCGTTTCACAGCGGTCTGCTCCCACTGGAAGAAGCCACATCCCGTTGGTGACTTCTCACTGCCGGCACTGCGCCTTCCCATGGGGCAACAGAAGAACGATCGACCGACGTTGGCACCGGGCGACTGGACGTAGTTGCGTTTACAGCGTCGCCCACACCTGCACAGGGGTGGGGTCTTTAACAAACGCCCTCCTCCAGTATCGGGGGTTATAAATGGGGTCTTTAACGAGCACCCTTCACTGGCTTTGGGGGTTATAGAAGGGGTCTTAAAACGGCAACGTTGTACATCATTTTCAATGTCGCTGTCATTCGGACTTGGGGTGGACTCCACGTAATAACTTCCGCATGCAGGTGAACCAACAGGTTTACAAAACACATGCGACACTCGGAATGAGGCATTACTGCTCGTTTCTGCTGCAGATGCAAAGATTGCATCAGGTAAATTTGTGATATCCCTAGGGGCGGCAGTTGTAAGGGTTACTCCAACTGACGACTTCTTTTGCTCGGCTGGAGGACTGTGGACTTGAAACCCTGTCTGTTTTCTGCCCTGGTGACTGGTTAGCGTACTACTCGGTGCAGTTGACACAGCAGTGGGTACACATGTGAGAAAGGTCCTTGGTGAAAAGGCTGGTCTAGATTTTGTCTGGTTACTTGCAGAGGTCTTGGCATATGATGGTTTCAAAGACGTGAACGCAGGCATACTGTAGTCGTGTGTATTTGTGTGGTTATTTCTGGGTACAGACAATTGTGGCTTAGCTGTAGTATGTCCACTACCAGACCTCACAACTGACACAGTGGGCTTAATTGCAGCGTAACAACTATCAGGCCTCACAATCGACACAGCAGGCTTAACTGCAGCGTTTCTACAATCAGGTCTCACAACTGTCACAACAGGCTTAGCTGCAGTGTGTCCACTAGCAGGCCTCACAACTGACACAGCAGGCTTAACTGCAGCGTGTCCACTAGCAGGCCTCGCAACTGACACAGCAGGCTTAACTGCAGCGTGTCCACTAGCAGGCCTCACAACTGACACAGCAGGTTTAACTGCAGCATGTCCACTAGCAGGCCTCATAACTGACACAGCAGGCCTCACAACTGACACAGCAGGCTTAACTGCAGCATTTCCACTATCACGTTTCTTGTCACTACACTTGTCTGGTGACAACACATCGTCATGTTGTCTTGTCTGTCTGCCAGTCATTTTGTTGACTGTTGTGGATGTCACCAAGGGTGGTGGTGGAAGACTTCTCCCAATACAGCTTTGGCCTCTCCATGACTGAAACAAAATCGAAAGTAAAAAATACTGAAATGCCCTGTGACAAAAGTAAATGAAGTTCACTAATATTTTATCAGAGTGCAACACTTATATACGTATGTGTATATATTTGCCCAAATTATTGCTTCGTTGCTATTTCTGGCACCCAGTTGTCCCTTTCTTCTTCAATCTATTGAAATGAATTTATTATTAAAGTTAATAATACTATGTCCTGTCTATGCTATCAGCGAGTAGGGGTACTAATAGTCTCATAAGTTCATGCATAAACCCAATTTCAATTGTTAAAATAGATTTTGCGCCTTAACATTGGTCTTGTACACAGATGTGTCAATACAGCTGTTCCAGGATGTGCCACTGGGACACTTCCATCACCAGTGTGTCACAGAAATAGTGTCCCCAGTAATACAGAGGTGGCTTTTGTAATTTTAATGAGCTTTAACAACGCGTTCTCTTTAATGATGGTTTTTTCTTGTGAATTCATTATATTTGTGAAATTGTCCCCATGAAGCTGATATCATCACATCGCCACACCGATCCATGTGGTGGTGATTTTGTGGTCAAAGGGATACTCAAACTTTGCAATGGTTGTGGGTGCAGGTGGAACTTTCTTTCTCATATTGTCAATGGTTGGCATGGAATTACAATAAATGATGGATCCAGGGATCAGTTTTTGTCACACACCGACAGACCCTGCTGGAAAAGAGGGGTGTACGCTAATTAGGGCAAGTATGCTAAAAAGAACAAATACGGTACTCATACAGACACACCTCAGATGGGCAGGTGGATCGCATGGACGACAACAACGACAACAACAAACTCAGCTATCAGAAGGAACTAGGAACAGAGGCAGACTCAAACTAAGATACAAAGACATTGTAAGATGAAACAAGGAAACAAGGACTAGACTCCAGACAGTGGTACTACCTTGCCCAGGACCGACTGACTTGGAGAGGACTCTTATGCATTGAAGTTTAAACCAAGCGATCAGTCATGGTCGCAACAACGACTGACAGCGAGAGAGAGAATCACACTATCTAGGATTTAATCGTTCCAGATTCCCCAAATCAAGACACCGCTAAGAGTGGAGTGATGTGACAAAAACATGTGTGGGTCTGATGTGACCGTGGACACTTACAGGAGCCAGGGTCTTGGTGATGGTCATCAGACAACCGTCACAGATCATCCTCCAGGCCAGTTTCGCTGTGTTCCGGGCATCATCAAGTCCTGGCAAACAGCAACGACACCTCATGCACCCACACAGTCAGCTAACGTTGTAAGAACTAGGGGTGACTACTGGGGATAGATTACTATTGCAATTACCTTACACCCACCTATGGAGCAACAAACCAATCTTGTGGTGCACCATGGGAATGGTTGATCACTAAATAACTACCTTTGTGTTTTTTTAATACGTTACCAATTGGTAAATCAGAGGTCAGTGATGCAAGGACGCAACTGAACAGTGCCTTTAAAGTAGTATATTAATATATACTATTATCATAGTGAGATAACTATTGCTGTAGTATTGTACTGGTGTCATGGAATAGTCAGAAAAGCTGTCCCAAATTAATTTAAGGACGGTGCCATCACATAGCTTTAGCGGCAGTTTACAAAAAATTATGTTTCACATATCTCAATCAATCCTGTCCTAATCAATCCAGTTATTCCATGGAATATAACCAACAATTACGTTGGACTGGACAATCTTCACTAGTCCATGTATCTCACCTGAATGTTGTCTTCCTTCAAATGCAATGCCCAGGTCCAACAGGGCCCCATTCAAGCCCGATGGTCTACGACTGTAGAACTTCTAAAAAGAGGAAAGCATTGTTACAACAGCAGATTACTGCAGAACGTACGACCAGATGTCTCTGTCGCTCGTAGCATTCACTGTAGCTGAGAATGTGACCAGATTGAATACTACAAAGGAAACATGTTTTCACACCGAACATCAACTGGATTTTGCTTGAAGTTTTACATACGTGGTTTTGCTAAGTTGCAGTGTTAATTACAATTTTATTTAAATGAAATATTTTTAAAATTACTGAACAAATATTTGTAACCAGCCACAGACCATTTCATACAAATAACGTATAGAATTAAACATACTGTTACACAGGGACAACTAAGAAATAGTTCGACCACTATAATTTTGCAATTCAAATTTGTGTTAGTGTGATGAAAATACGAACATAAGGACTTATCATAATTGTTTCATTTGATGAGGATACTTACTGCGATACGGCCATATTCATCCCAAAACCCATATTACATATGGGAAACCATATGACAAGGCAGGTTTGGACATTATTTGTGGCATATATAGTAACATTGTCATCGTACCCTGTACGTAGCCCGCAGGTCGATCCAGCTGTACAGTGGAGCAAGTCTACGCAGCTGTTTACGACGGCTCTCAAACTCCAGACAAACACCCAAGTCCCAGTCTACAAGTACAACAACACATACTCCAAACACACGCCCAAGTCCCTGTCTACAAGTACAACAGCACATACTCCAAACACACGCCCAAGTCCCTGTCTACAAGTACAACAGCACATACTCCGAACACACGCCCAAGTCTCTGTCTACAAGTACAACAGCACTTACTCCAAACACATGCCCAAGTCCCTGTCTGCAAGTACAACAGCACATACTCCAAACACACGCCCAAGTCCCAGTCTACAAGTACAACAGCATATACTCCAAACACACGCCCAAGTCCCAGTCTACAAGTACAACAGTACATACTCCAAACACACGCCCAAGTCCCAGTCTACAAGTACAACAGCACATACTCCAAACACACGCCCAAGTCCCAGTCTACAAGTACAACAGCATATACTCCAAACACACGCCCAAGTCCCAGTCTACAAGTACAACAGCATATACTCCAAACACACGCCCAAGTCCCAGTCTACAAGTACAACAGCACATACTCCAAATAAACGCCCAAGTCCCTGTCTACAAGTACAACAGCACATACTCCAAACACACGCTCAAGTCCCTGTTTACAAGTACAACAGCACATACTCCAAACACATGTCCAAGTCCCTGTTTACAAGTACAACAGCACATACTCCAAATACATGCCAAAGTCCCAGTCTACGAGTACAACAGGACATACTCTAAACACATGCCCAAGACGCAGTCGGAAAGTACAACAGCACATACTCCAAACACATGCCCAAGACGCAGTCGGAAAGTACAACAGCACATAGTCAAACATACGCCCAAGTCCCTGTCTACAAGTACAACAGCACATACTCCAAACACACGCCCAAGTCCCAGTCTACAAGTACAACAGCGTATACTCCAAACACACGCCCAAGTCCCAGTCTACAAGTACAACAGCATATACTCCAAACACACGCCCAAGTCCCAGTCTACAAGTACAACAGCACATACTCCAAATAAACGCCCAAGTCCCTGTCTACAAGTACAACAGCACATACTCCAAACACATGCCCAAGACGCAGTCGGAAAGTACAACAGCACATAGTCAAACATACGCCCAAGTCCCTGTCTACAAGTACAACAGCACATACTCCAAATACATGCCCATGTCCTGTTTACAAGTACAACAGCACATACTCCAAACACCTAGTCAAGTCCCTGTCTACAAGTACAACAACACATACTCCAAATACATGCCCAAGTCCCAGTCTACGAGTACAACAGCACATACTCTAAATACCTAGCCAAGTCCCAGTCTACAAGTACAACAGCACATACTCCAAATACCTAGCCAAGTCCCAGTCTACAAGTACAACAGCACATACTCCAAATACCTAGCCAAGTCCCAGTCTACAAGTACAACAGCACATACTCCAAATACCTAGCCAAGTCCCTGTCTACAAGTACAACAGCACATACTCCAAATACCTAGCCAAGTCCCTGTCTACAAGTACAACAGCACATACTCCAAACACATGTCCAAGTCCCTGTCTACAAGTACAACAGCACATACTCCAAATACAAGTCCCAGTCTACAAGTACAACAGCACATACTTCAAACACACGCCCAAGTCCCTGTCTACAAGTACAACAGTACATACTCCAAATACATGCCCAAGTCCCAGTCTACGAGTACAACAGCACATACTCCAAATACCTAGCCAAGTACCTGTCTACAAGTACAACAGCACTTACTCCAAATACATGCCCAAGTCCCTGTTTACAAGTACAACAGCACATACTCCAAACACATGTCCAAGTCCCTGTCAACAAGAACAACAGCACATACTCCAAATACCTAGCCAAGTCCCTGTCTACAAGTACAACAGCACATACTCCAAACACATGTCCAAGACGCAGTCTGACAGTACAAGAGCACATAGTCAAACATATGCCCAAATCCCTGTCTACAAGTACAACAGTATATACTCCAAACACACGCCCAAGTCACAGTCTGAAAGTAAGGAGCACATACTCCAAACAGGCACACAACTCCCAGTGTGAAAGTACAAAATTAAAATATCTACATAGTACACACAAGTTCTAATGCTGGGTGGCAGTACTGTTATGAAATGAAACAGAAAACATGTTACAGAGTATAGCCGAACCTCAACATTAAACTCACCTGTGGGTTTCTAAACATGCTGTAAACGTAGCAGTTTTGAGCGATATCAATGGCACCTTTTTTCCGAAAACAAAACGGGTTTTTATCATTCAGTAATTTTATATAATGAAAATGATCATCGATCACACCAGATTGTAATTGATTAATTGATTGGAAGCATGAATCAACCAATCATAGACAAACTTAAACAGGTTTAGGTGATTATGTAATCGGCTAATCGTACATATTTAACTCAAAACAAATTGTTAGACAACTGAAAAGATCATCGATCACACACTATTGTAATAAAATAACTGATTGGAATTATGAATCATCGATTCATCAACAACATTTATTAGGACCGGAGAGGACATCTTCATTTCCCTCAAACTCACCCGACCATGTGACAAAGGTACACCTGCTGGAGCCAGCAGGACCTGCCGTGTTGTACGAGACGTTCTTCTCTTGCGCCACCTTTTGTAGCCAGTGGGAGAAACGAGACAGACACAGGTTGAGGGGGATGCCTTCATCCACCTGCTCCTGCAGCAGAGCCCCATACGTCATCAATAAACACTCAATATCATAGCCCCATATGTCACCAACCAACATTTAATATCAGAGCCCCACACGTCACCAACCAACACTCAATCTCAGAAAGCCCCACATGTCACCAACAGAAACTCAGTATCAAAGCCCCATATGTCATCAACCAACACTCAATGTCACACATTCCTACATGACACTGTCCAATCAACATCGCAAAGACCCATACATACTATTTTCAAAATTTGCAACAAAGTTTGAATGTGAACAAAACAATGGTGGACTGGTGATCAGCCTAGTTATTATAGATAGTGTACGTACATGTGTGCCTGGGTGTGTGCATGCGTGTAATATGTATGTGCATTGATGGTGTGCTTGCATGCATAGAAGTGCATGTGTATGCATGCACTTACTTGTGTGATGCCAGTGAGCTGCCTACAGAAGTCACTCAGGACTGGTTTCTCCTGAGGCTGCACGTAGTGTTGGAACTCGCGTTCTATCTGTCCTGTGCTCGTGTTCAATAACACCGCAGGAAACTCAACTGAAAAAAAATGACTCCTGTTTATGGGCATGTTGATTAGTAGATGTTTTGACATTATCAAGTGGCTGGATAACATACCCAGGTAAAAGAATGGGACTTTGCAAGAATGTGGCAGCCCTGGAACTATTACTAAATGATTGGTTGTGTATATGACCATGTACTAGTAAACAACTTAGTATCAATGTCCTAGTCAACTGAAAAGTATTACCTATGTCATCTATGTATCGGCCAGTTCCCAAGGGTTGATAGTATATTATTTAAGTCAATGCTGAATTTTGAAACTCGTTTAGAAATATTAATCCAACAACTATAGCTAGCAGCATCAGCAAGACAAAGACAAATTTCAAATAACATCAATCGTTCACGGCAACAAGATCAGGAAGCAATCGAGACTTACTGATTTCTTGTGGAATGTTCCGACGATCTTCCCAGCATGTTGACTCAAAGTCCAACACCACTAAATAGCAGAATATCTGCCCTAAGACACCAGAAAACTCATTCAGAATGCAGACAATGTGCAAACGTACCTGAAATGTTACATTTACTCTACATTTAAGTCAGTCAGAAACTATTATTGTTAGCACTTCAGAAGTAAAAATGTACAACTAATTGCAATACAATCAGTTATTACTGAAATACTTGCTACAGGTGTATAAAATGTTACGCTTGGTTACACTGAGAGAAATGTTAAGGAAATGTACATTTAATGTATAAACTTGATAGGTGTTAATATAGTAAGTACTGTCGAGGTAAAATATGAGAGAAAAGCAAAACCAATACTTTTATGATGGACAACCAAAATAATGGGAAATTCAGATGAAAATTAACAGGTAAGAAAACTGCTCCTATGAGCTGTATTTACCTGTACGTTTAAAGTTGTGTGTTTTGCTGGCCAGGGAAGCACTGGTACGTTTTCTCACTATTCCCAATTCTCTGCAATCCAAGTATGGTTCAAAGAAAGATCTATCACATTTATTATTAATCAAGTACTTCATTACATAAATTTGCCTAATAGTTGAAATTCAAGACACTGCATTTTGTGGATGCAATTCAAATTGTGAACACTTTTATAAACTTTTAAAACATAATTTGGTCAGCAGGATACTATCAACATATTATTCTTGTATTAAGAAAATAATGACAAAACTAGCCGAGTGACCCGGCATTGCACAAGGAAAAACACTTTCTACATAAAGCTGCGTCCATACCTATGTATCTTAGGGAGCAGTCTCCAAATCCTGTGCATTTGAATGTGTCTCACCATTTGTTTGTATAATTAAGCCAGGAAGTTCACAATAAAATGCCTTTGTTGCCATTAGAATAGACAGTGTTAAGAACTCTTAGAATCTTCTTCTGAAGAAGTATGGTGACTCAAGTCAGACAGCCTCAAGACTAGCATAGTCTGGTGCCAGCTTGCAGTGGTACCTTGCAGCCTGGCAAAAGAACAAAGGGGATATTGTCACATGGGCACTGACAGGTGTTAATCCAGTCTCTGAGCAAACACTAGCTCTGGAGACTGAGCACCAGGGGTCTACCATGGTCATGTCTTTTTCATTAATTTCCACTGTTAGGTGACATACAGTGATAGTGATAGATGGACATAATTGTATGGTTTACCATTTGGTACATGACTGAAAATAATCAGTGGGAGAGCCGTTTTTAAATATATTTTTTGGATAAAGTTTGTGATGTCAGAAAACTCTGTAATTGACCGAATTTGATTGTAATTGTTTCAGTTACACAAAATAAATTACAGAATAATGTCAAAACCTGAATCAATATTTATTTATGAACAAAGATAATCAATTAAAAATACAATTATTATGTAATTGGATCCAGCCCAGCACAAGTAAAACAGTATATATCTAGTCTTTTGAGTAGCTTTTCAAGTTAGCTGGACCCTCGCTTATAGCCTACTAGGTAAACCGGCTACTACAGATGTACGGTAGTTTCCCTGTGGGTAAGCCGGTATCATCATAATGCTATTTGGGTCACATAGTCATTAATTACGTACATAATTTAATTATTAATCCCATTGCCTGCATTGGGATTGGAATGCAGCAATGTAATAGACGAGGGGTTTTGTCTACAAGCTATGTTGGGCTATGGCTATGCCTAGATCAGAGCACTTGTGTAGAATCCAGACCCACCTCGATTTCGCCATTATAATTTGAGTTTTGCCTAACTTTGATACGTACCTCAGTGCGTTAGTTCAATTATTCATCATTATCCCAGACATATTTACATTTAAGAATATTGCGTTTTAGTGCACTTTTGAGGCGTAAATAGCGCCTCGGTTTGCATCAACATACGCTCATTTTATGAGCGCAATGCAGCAACGCATGACTACAGCGGTGCAGATTAACGCAAACTGGTTCGCTATGTGTCCTTCAAAAGTGCGCTAAAATACAATATTTTCGTAATATAAATATGCCTGGTGCAGTGGTGGGATGATGTTGAATGATGGAACTAAGGCCCAACGCTCCGAGGTATCAAAGCTAGGCAAAACTCAAGTTGTAACGGCGAAAGCGAGGTGGGTCAGGATTATACACAAATGCCTAGATGACTAGGCCTATTACATTCAGCTTGAGAACACCATCCATGACTACAGACGGGATGCAGAATGCAGTTTGCACTGCTCTCCACGGCACTGGCACTGCAGACTTACATAGCTAATTGTTTTGTCGTTTTATACTTTCTGTTATCCATGACCCGCATAAATAGTTTTCTAATTCGATTATTCAATAATTAATACATATATCCGGAGTTTTAGCTTAGTTAGTTGCTTGTCTATATTACTGTTACAAAAAAAAAATTGCCGTAAATACGGTAAAACATTTCAAAAGGCCGCCATTATTCCTACGCATGTGCCGAAAGGATTTCCTTTGCTACAAATAACTAGGTCATCATAGACTCAGTTACACAAATGGAATGTGAATAAGATGGGCATCAATTTAATTAACGTAAATCCTCCATTTAAGAATTAATAGAAAGTACATCTAGATAAATGTAATAGACAACTGGATAATTCGCTACGTGCGCTTATTTGCAGAGTAAGGACAGTGTGAATAGCCTGTTCGTCCTTGACCAGTTTTTGTGCGCCCTTTTTGTTGGGATATTATGTCAGGCGAGACAACACGTCTGATGGCGTCCCAAGCGACGATTATGAGGTGCGATTTTAATATTATGGATTTGGCGTTGTGCGTGTAACTATTTACATGGTGGATGTTACAATTAATCGATGAGATACTCTGACAAATTCGTTTACCAAACGAACAAGGTAGGTAGTTCCTTGCCGCTAATACAATCTCAGTCGATCAAGACGTTCAAGAATCAATTCAAGATCAAGTGCGCTCGAGTTTAAATTTGTCTCATTCAAAACGTTTTTCTAAAACTGTTTATTCAGCAACATTTTCCGCGAAAGGTCACAGAGTCGGCTACATTCGATCTTTTACCGCTCCTGGCGTAGGCAGCCACCAGGTATTGGAATCCTCCCAAGTATCTGTATTTTGACTGGCAAAATGTCCTATGACACATCACGCCAGTGCGCATTGCCTAGTGGCTAGTTGCCTAGTTGTTTCCAGCACTCGGCAATGTTCTATTAACTGACTAGTCTGTATATATTGTGGTTACAATGTTATGATCTTATGAGGTCTCATTCAACTAGCAAGCCTTTTTCAGAACATTATCGCCAAGCCGACCTTTCTATGCTGGCACTGAGGGTGGTCACTGCCAGGGTGCTTGTCGTCCTCAGTGCCAGTGGTTCTTTTACGTCCCAAATTGTGACGGGACCGACATTAACGTGATCTCTGATTCACGAGGGATACACAGTCCCCAATGTTGAGAGCCAGGTTTTTACACCAAATATACCATACCTGCCCGGTCCGGGTATTGAACTCGGGGCGCCGGCATGTCATGCGGATGTGCTAACCACTACACTATCGCGCGCCCCCATGGTGGCTCTAATGGATTAAGTTTTTACAAGTTGGGCTAGACTAATCTGGAATGAATTCAGTGATGTACTTGATACAATGCTTGGAGGTAGAGAATTCCACTCTTTTATTGTGACTGGGAAAAAGCTGTTTCCAAATATGTTTGTCGAGTGCCTGATTTGTACTAACTGTTGTTGCGTTTGATGTATTGATGTATTGATCTAGTGGGATATGTATGAGGTTATGTTCCATTTTATGGGTGGTAGTTGACTACATTACACCATCCCCACGATACGCCAGGGGTCACTGCTGCTGATTATGTCACGGCCAGCCAGCAGCACCCCCTGGGTCAGTGGCTGATCGCTTTGCAAAACTCTGAATTTAAGCTCAGCCTATAAAAGCGCGCTCATTATATCAGTGGTTAACTCAGCTAACTTCTGCACTTCGCATAGCCATAGGAGATCTGCCAGGCCAGGCTAGTTTTGCATGGCAAACAGCCCTGGCTTGCGAGGATGCACTGTCTATACACTGTTATGTTACTATACCTCTAATAGGCTTTATATAGATAACATTCCTTGACCTAGCATTGGCATTGACTGATTGAGTAGGCCCTATACAGGTTTTTGTTAAGTGTCCCGATAGCAGGGACCATAACCCCTAAAGCAGGGACCACACAACATGCCCTGACCAAGTGACAGTGTGTCGCTGAGTCGTGGACCACTATGGATACAACTGGACATGTAACACTATTAAATCATAGACATTTGTTTTGATTTATGTAAGTTCAGTTCCAACTGTGTTAGTTCTTTAAAAATCAGTGTCCTGTTAATATACAATGTAGGCCTACGTGTCTCTGACAGACACTGCTATCTGTAAACAATGCTATGACAACATCCAAGTCGAAGCACAGGAGGGCTGTTTTCTCAAGTGCTCACACGTTGATTTCATAATAAAATTACTAATAACTATCAAAATCAATATTTAACATAATGTTTAAGTATTTCACAATAGTATCATTATAAGCTTTATAATTGAAATAAGTCAGGGAATAATTAATGTATATTATAAAAATAACTGCTAGCAGAATTCCCATCCCTTTTCATTGAGGTGACACACACTGTCAGTCTATCATTTCTTTAATGCAAAACAAGATTGAATCTTAACATCAATATTATTTCCAACATAACGAGATTGTAAGATTGTGTTTGTTGCTAGGCATAGTCAAATCTTCATAAATTACGTATACATACCACTATACAAATACGATACTTTTAATGGATCCAGCTGATTGTGCTAATTCTAGCAGTGTGAATAGGTTTAACAATAGAATTAATCAATATCTGGTAGGGGCGGGTTATATGTAGATGAAAATCGTTGGACTCTTGATAAACCTTTATGTGTGCCGACGCTGCTTGTTACAAGGATATGAATCGTGGCTAGTTTGCTGAATAACACAAGGCAGATATAAGTTTGTATAAGAGCTTTATATATAAAGCCACAATCACTATGCATGAATATATTATGCAGATTACATAATTAAAATGATCATTCATTACCTAGCCAACATGATTATAATCTAAATGAGAACAGCAAAGGTGGGGGAACCAACCACATGCAGGTGGAAGGACCCACCGAATCAACTAATATCAATTTGAAGGCTTGTGAATGAATATCTATGCAAATAATCAATAGTGGGGAAAGCGCAAGGTAACCACCTCCGCCCTAAAACCCCACGTACACATCGATAACTGACACTGCAAATGAGAACAGATGTATGTTTAGTTATTATAAATATACTGCCCTTTATTTAACATACAGTGTAATGTCGTGTTAAAACCTATTGATCGTTGACGAATATGCAAATTTTTAACCCTGTTAGCAAACCGACCTGACCAAAAATATATACCAAAAATACAGGTGTAGTTGGGGCTGGAGGGAGGGAAACAAATATGTGATCCTTAATTTTGGCAAATAATGGTTAGAACAACCCACGAGGAACTAACGAACCCTACTGGGAAAATGTTATAGCGTGTCAACGTGCCTCGTAAATGTTATAACCGAAACAAATATTTATATCCGTCACAGCATAAAAAAGATTACCTTTCTGAGTAACGCGCGAATTAAAAAGAGGCCCAGCTGTTGTGGCTGGAAGAGCTTGTCCCATGGTTAGGTCGGTGTACCATACATTTCAAATATAGGCTGCAGCAACGCCCACATAAATACCATTTGAGCTTTGATAAAATGTTGGTTTTATATGTGCCGACGCGCGCTTCATCGGCGTAGCCGTAGTTTTAAGCAGTCCCATAAAACTCCCGTAATCAATTATCATTAAATACCCATATGCGGCTACATATCACAACTTCTAACATTTCTGCTTCTTAATTTAGTCTTAGGTTATTTTAATTTGTGAAATAATGTCACTACGCCGACAATGTTGCTAAGCGGTTCGCTAGGGGCACCCTTCTACGAAAAAACGTAGTGGCGGACTCTATCGGGAATAATAAATAACGTTAAAAAATTTTGGAAGTAAATTCAGAGGAACGACATGAACTATGCCATTTATTAACGCAAAAATGATAGTCGCCAACCGTGCGGGTTTGTTGCGATATGTCGTAATCACCATACGCTGAACTATTTGTGGAACTTATAGACGCAATACTGCATAATTTGTAACGTAAAGGCACACGAAAAGCAGAACACGTCATCTTGCGTCGTGAATCACACACGGGTGCTATTAAAAAAGCTTCCGTTCTCGATAGCAGGGTACATTGATCACCAAAGCCAGGTAAATTACCCGGGTCCCGGCTCGTAACAAAAACCCTGCTATTCCTAGCTTCCATGCGATGCATGTCCCTCACACTAAGACCAAATCAGTTAATGTAATTACCGTTTTTTATATTTACTCTCAGTTGCGTTAGTACCATTCAATTTCCCTCCTTCAACATATCGTTAGTTTAAACAGCCTGGTCTAGACACACTCACGAACAAAATCCAGACATTGCAATAAAAATATAAAACAGAGTTTGATTCTAGAGATCAAACTCTTAATTTTGCATATATGTCTGTTTATTTACATGTTATAGTTATTTAATTTAAAAAAAATTATATTTGCTTGCCAGACCACTGCCTGTATCCTTAGTATGCAAGTCAAGGCTAGGCGGTATATAAAAAAAGAATGGAAGAAGACACTGCCTCGCCAGCATTATAGCCATTACCGGTACATTTACTGTGGTTACAATTTACAGAAACCCAGCCATTTAAACAAGCTCTGAGACTGCATGGCTCTGACAAACATAACTAGATCCAAACAAACATGACTATAAATAGCATGTGCACCTAACCCTGACTGTTTGCCTTCATGGAAAACAGAACAAGATATACATCATATCCAATTATTGCATGGAAGCTTGTTGAATCAGAACATTGAACATTCTTCCCACATTGCCGTGCCCTATATAAATTAAAGGGCAACTCCGGGAATTCTTAATAATTACCAGTCCAACCATTCCACAGTAGTGCACATTCTTTTAATTACTTCTTCCCGAACATATGTAAAATCAGCCACGATTAGCCAAAACATAACTTGCCATATTTATAATGGTAATGAGATGATTGGATTTGACAGCCTCAGCTTAATTAAGTTGCAGTGTTTCAATGCAATGATAAGCCAAGGGGACACTGAGACTGATATAATCAGCAGCGACCCCTGGTGCATGAGAATGGGAAGAAGGGACCCAATGCACCAGAAAGAAATGGAAATAAAATATAATAAATTAGGCCTATATAATGCTTTATTTGTAGTTATAGCAAAATGTACAGTGGGTCCTAGATATTCTGAGATTAGCAGTATTCCATTATAAATTATACAACAGAATTATCCTGATAGGTGTCTATATATTAATTACCAGGAATGTTGGACTTTTATCCTCCGTGTTAACAATAACATGGTTACATGAGGCTATATTGGAGATGAAGAGGAATGGAAATACACATTGCCTTGTGTGTAATGATGTAATCCTCCACTTTATACCTCAGCTGTGTGTAAATATGCCCCATGTCGTTGAATCGGTTGACGGTTTTGGACATTGACACTTAATTCCACTGGAAGTTTGTTCCGGTTAATAATTTACAAACCAATGTGTATTGTGTATAGGGCTCGAAATTCATCAAAGTAGAACGGACAAGTAGAACCAAAAGTTCACTTGTCCGTACAACAATTCACTTGTCCCACAAACAACCAACTTTCAAACTGTCATGCATGCTATACCTTTATGTTTAGCAGAGAAGAACAGTGCTGCCCTATGCCCTATTATGATTAAATGATGACATCATTTTTTGGAGGTTCCAGTATGTTCTTACTGGAAGCAGTATAGGGAGAGATAGTTATATCAATTTTTTTTAATACCAAGTCTTCATATAATTGGGTGTTTGGACCATGATGGTGGAGGAACACATGTACCCTCCCGGGGTAGATGGAGACAAGGAATAGGTGCTGTGTAGACAAACAATAAACACTTATTTGTGTTGAACTGTCAATATGATAATTTTAATGACCAAAACATATTCTACAAAAATAATGTCATGGCTACATTTGAAAACACCTGTTCAGTTTGCCTAGAATATGCAGACAAATCAATCATACAACATGAACAACCAAGGTTTCTAAAAGTTGGTGAACTCGTCACCTTTCAGCAAAATGGACACTGAATTGTACAAACAACTCCCATTCCCAGTGCTTTTCAGGGCAATGCACTCCCACAGGGCATTGTCAGGTGGAATCAGTAAAGTTGAAAACTCATCTTCTCTTATCTGAAATGGAATGACTAATAGGAAATGTATCTTGTGAAACAGTTGTTTTTGAAATACGGTTGTATTTTAACCATTCTGAGGACATGTTGGTATTATTTTAGCATGGTGGCTCAAAATTGCAATTCTAAAAATAACAAATATATCAAGTTGCACAATGCATGTACTTTATAATGTTATTGCAGACCACCATGAATGATGATAAAAAATACACATGCAGCCATGGCCATGCACCCACCACTTATTACTGTGAAACTAGTGGCGCTAGGATCTGTCCACTACACGTAGGGTAGTTGCCGATCTATCCGCTAGGTGCTTGACGGACTTTCCACACACTACGAGTAATGCTACGGCGATTCGCTTACTTCCGCGCAAACAATTTAATAATTGTAATTAGCTGTAATTAGCTAGGTTGTCCCATGGTCAACCACTTGTCCAGTGGCAAATCCAGTTGTCTTGGGCTAACCGACAAGCAGAATTTCAAGCCCTGGTTTATATATATATATACAGATACTTGTGGATATATCCAATCTTAAATGCTGTTTGGCAATTTTGTATGCTACGTTCTAATAGAAAGGTACTTTCCATTAGAGTGGCCTTATAGTTATATCACATGTTACATGTTAATTGAGATGGGATAGAGAAAATATTCCTTGGATTACTTTTCAGATGAGCGTATAGTATAACAGGCATGAACCAAGAGCACGGGACTGACGGCCAGACAGACAGACCACTATCTCCTTGTGGTGACACTGTGTCAGACATACCACTGATTAGTGTCTCCTCATCACGTCTCATCAATGTGCAAGGAATGAATGAGGGGACCGGGCCTCAAGACCTGAGACAACCTGCGTGGAACACCCTCCATGACTCACTGGTGGATGAGAATTTTCCTTCAGGTAATCAGGTCACCAGTGGCGGTCTTGCATTGATGTTCTCTTCTCTCACACTATGTAATAGACATCATCCATAGCTCGATTGTATGAATTGACCTATCCATCACGTGACCTGTTGCCTAGCAAAAACTCTGTCAAGTCATCAAACAATGGATGCCAAATACGTGATGCGTTCTTGCATTCCGTCGTATATTTTGTTGAAATTCAGGTCTCAAACGTTTTTCTTTATGACAGACACATAAGGCAACAATTTGAAAGTTTCAACTGTATAGAGTTATAACGCAACAACAGTAATGTAATTGACTTATATAACCATTAATAACACTGGTGGCAAAGACAAAACTTGGCGGAGGTCGCACTCATTATTTCGAATGTGATATATGCAAACCGTGATGTAATGGATACATCAATTGTATCATTATCTGTGTCTCATCAAATGATTCAGATACATCATCTCAGTTGCAACCATGTCATGAATCTGCTTGCACATGTACATGTGTGTGTACATGTCTGTGTGCATGTGCATGTGTGTGTGTACGTGTCTGTGTGCATGTGTGTGTGTACGTGTCTGTGTGCATGTGTGTGCCTATTTGTGTGTATGTTTATGTGTGTGCGTGGGTGTATGTGCAAATGTGTGTAGACTTTTTTATTGTCAAGGTCTTAAGTTATATAATCTGAAATGCACTTTGTGATATGACATCAGTACTGTCAGCTAGAGTGACGACAAGGACATCAACTGTATATAAATTTATGTAATTCTTCTGCGAATGTTGACATTCAACACTGCCTTATTCTTCTCTTAAATGTAAACTGTTGGTTCATTCCTTATGGCTTCATTGCAAACTATTATTGAGACATAACTTTTTATCATTGATCATCAGTAATTTATACATTGTCATCAATGGTATTTTCCAACTTAGAATTATTCAAACTGTGCGTGTAATTGCTTTAAAAGGACACAATGTAGACTATGCTTCTGCATGCAGGGCCGGGTCATGAACCCCTGCCTGACGTCAATGAACCCAGTGCATCTGTGGCAGGGTCTACCTCTCAGGAGCGACAGAACCAACTGCTTTATGACTACCAGCAGCGACTGGCCATGAACGACCAACGTGATGACATCACAGTGTCGTCAGACAGCACACCCATGAGTAGACAGGCTACTGAGCAAGACTTGGTCACATCTGCCCTGCCCCCGCTTGCGAAGCCAAGCGCACACAAACGACACAAAGACAAGAAGAAGAAACCTGCTAAGACATCAGCCCAGCAGCAAGATGTGAGTGATGGAATCTTTCAAATATCTTCTGGTCATCCTGTCGACAGTGGCGCAGGTGATGAAAAGAAACATAGGCACCGCAGTGGATCAAAGACAAAGTTGATAGGATCAGAGGAGGAGACAGATGAATTAGCATCTGTCAGTAGGCAACAGTCGTCAGCCCTCAATACGATGTCACGGTCGTACAAGGTTCACGTCGATTCAAGAGATACATCAAGGACACAGCAGAGCGTCATAGCACCAGTAAGTGAATATACGTTTTTCATAATAATGTGACATTAATTTTATTGAATTCTGATTCTGGATATAATTCTGATTAAAATTTGAATTGAGAAATTATACTTTTATGGTGAATGTATTTTTAAACGAGTGGATAAACAATTATATTTTAATAACATCAACAAAATATTATTGTTTGTTAATTGAGTCATCAGGATTATTTAAATATAATGTTGATGTTCATTGGTTGTGTGTTGTGTCCAGTCTAACATTAATAATAGTGCTTATTGAATTGTAGTTTAATACAATTTTAGGACTAACCAACAACTGTTTGCTTAACCTTCTGCTAACTATTAAACAGTAACTAAAATCTGATAATGAAAGTGTGTGTGTGTGTGTGTGTGTGTTTCTCCAAACAACCAGTAGTAACAGTTAGCTTATCAGCTTGCTACTGATAGTTAGCCCATCAGCCTGCTACTGGCAGTTAGCCCATCAGCCTGCTACTGGCAGTTAGCCCACCAGCATGTTACTGATAGTTAGCCCATCAGCCTGCTACTGGCAGTTAGCCCATCAGTCTGTTACTGGCAGTTAGCCCATCAGCCTGCTACTGACAGTTAGCCCATCAGCCTGCTACTGGCAGTTAGCCCATCAGCCTGCTACTGGCAGTTAGCCCATCAGCCTGCTACTGACAGTTAGCCCATCAGCCTGCTACTGGCAGCTAGCCCATCAGCCTGCTACTGGCAGTTAGCCCATCAGCCTGCTACTGGCAGTTAGCCCATCAGCCTGTTACTGGCAGTTAGCCCATCAGCTTGTTACTGACAATTAACCCATCAGCCTGCTACTGACAGTTAGCCCATCAGCATGCTACTGACCATTAACCCATCAGTCTGTTGCTGATAGTTAGCCCATCAGCCTGCTACTGACAATTAGCCCATCAGCTTGCTATTGACAGTTACCCCATCACTCTGCTACTGACAGTTAGCCCATCAGCCTGCTACTGACAATTAGCCTACCAGCCTGCTACTGACAGTTAGCCCATCAGTCTGTTACTGACAGATAGCCCACCAGCCTGCTACTGACAGTTAGCCCATCAGCCTGTTACTGGCAGCAAGCTAATTGGCTTGTTAGTAAACTTCTGCTAGCCGAGCTGTATCTTTCTCAGTGATTATTAGTAACATATGTAGCCCAACATCCTGTTAGTAACTGCTAGCCATTCAGCCTGTTTTTGCTGATAGCCCTTAAGTTTGTAGAGAATTTCCCATCTATGGTAAATTTTCTGATCAAGAAATATTACCTCAGGGTATAAATTAATTCAGAGAGCATTGTTATTATATCACAACTTTATAATAAACCATCTGGCATCATTAGTACAGATGTGGTGATTACTGTGTATGCTGATGAAATAGTGAGATAAACTATGCTTAAACACTCTAGGTTTGTAAGGTGATCATTAACTACAAATAACCTGCAGGCAATACACAGGATGGTGTTAAGTTGATGAGATAACAGCATTGGTGTCTGGCCTGGACTAGAGCCTCTTTGACACTTTCTGGCCTATTGCCAACAGCAGCAATGTGTCTTGTTGTGTATTGGATCTATTGTCACAATATGGTATTAATTATGCTAATCATACCTGTCCACATTCTTGTCGACTGGTAGACATTCATAGTGTCTAATGGAGTACAGCCGTGTGCATAGTAGCAGTGAAGGGCTTTGAAGTGTTTGTGCAGATTTGCTTCAGTCATACAATGGGTATGTTTAGCCGTGGACATATTATCTGGTATATGCCACAGGTCCAACTGAGTTATAACTAACTACATTGATAGATGAGGGAAATAAAAATATCAAGCTATATTAATTTATATGACAGACAAAAATCACATGAAATTAAGGTTGCTTATTAATTGTTGGCTGGAGCTGTAGCTTAATGCTGATGATCGAGGTACTAGTGATTATGGCAGTTGTGCTGACGTTCTATTTATTGAAGCTTTCATTCTGTGCATGCCAGTATAGTTCAGCATTGTTTCAAGTTGCAGAAAGGCCTGTTCATTTTTAGTGTTTGAATGCATATATATATATATTTTTTTATTTATTTCCTGTTTCTCAGAAATCAGCGTACTTTATCAGACGTATACACATGTGAATTTTTAGATTTCAATATTCATAGACATCTCCACTTGACTGTACCAAAATGTGGAGCACATCATGTAAATATTAGACTAATAAAACTATGAAGATATTTTCTTTATATTTAGGACCTACCATCAAATATTTTTGAAATGGATATTTATAATGCATATGCAACAATTTCATTGGTAATGTATAATCATGCAGAATTTGTTCCAGGTACACACACAGGTAAATAATGCTTTGCCTATATATGCTTTGAACAAATATGCTTCATATGCAGAAATGGGTTCAGATGTGCACCATTGTTCGCATCACATTACCTTGCCACTATATCATAAAGACACAATGCCTTGCCACTCTTGTGACACAATGCCTTGCCACTCTTGTGACAGAATGCCTTATCATGATTGTGACACATTACCATGCCACTATATTATTGTGACACAATGCCTTGCCACTATTGTGACACAATGCCTTGCCACTCTTGTGACACAATGCCTTGCCACTCTTGTGACAGAATGCCTTATCATGATTGTGACACATTACCATGCCACTATATTATTGTGACACAATGCCTTGCCACTATTGTGACACAATGCCTTGCCACTCTTGTGACACAATGCCTTGCCACTCTTGTGACAGAATGCCTTATCATGATTGTGACACATTACCATGCCACTATATTATTGTGACACAATGCCTTGCCACTATTGTGACACAGTGCATTGCCACTCTTGTGACATGATTTATTTTCACTATTTTGACATATTCGCTTGCCACTATTGTGACACAATGCCTTGCCACTATTGTGACACATTGCCTTGCCACTCTTGTGACACAATGCCTTGCCACTCTTGTGACAGAATGCCTTATCATGATTGTGACACATTACCATGCCACTATATTATTGTGACACAATGCCTTGCCACTATTGTGACACAGTGCATTGCCACTCTTGTGACATGATTCATTTTCACTATTTTGACATATTTGCTTGCCACTATTGTGACACAATGCCTTGCCACTCTTGCGACATACTGGCTTGCCACTATTGTGACACAATGCCTTGCCACTATTGTGACACAGTGCATTGCCACTCTTGTGACATGATTCATTTTCACTATTTTGACATATTTGCTTGCCACTATTGTGACACAATGCCTTGCCACTATTGTGACACGTTGCCTTGCCACTATTGTGACACAATGCCTTGCCACTCTTGCGACATACTGGCTTGCCACTATTGTGACACAATGCATTGCCACTATTGTCACTCTGACATTATTGTGACACAGTTTCATACCAATCTTGTAACACAATGGATTGCTACTATTTTGACACATTGTTTTGCCACTTTTGTGACACATTGTTCCGCCACAGTCGTATATGTCGTGTTGTCATGCGTTCGTGGTTCTAGCACCGTACTTCTGGTGTATTTCTGCGTGAAGTTCTGCCCACGTCTGTGCTAACCGCGTGTCCTGGCTTTAACTCCACCCAGATGCAGGTAGGTTTGTGTCTCCTAGTTTTGTGCACTAACTCTAAGGCTCAGCTTAGCTCTAAATGCTCATACTAATCTGAAAGAGCAGTTTCTCATATGTACAGTGAGGCTGAATTAATTACTGAATTTTAAACCGGCCTTGTCTGTTCCATCATACTAGAATAAATATAATGAAGGCCAAATTAATTGAAGAAGTTAAAAAAGTTTGCAATTTCAATGTTTTGGTCACGAAATGTTCAAATTGTTAACAAAGCTTTCAAATATTGTGGAATTCGGAAGGTGGGGCTAACAACAATTTCATGGAATGCTCACCATTCATGTGGTTTCCATATTAAAGATTGCAAGTGGAATAAACTACAACTGATTCGGGGTAGATGAACAGACAAGGTTGCTTTAATTGAGTGAGAATAACTAATTATTCCACCCAGGCCACTATAGTTTGATCCTACTAAATGACTCTCTCTCATTCACGATTCTGTTGAGCAGAATCCATTGTATGACTCTTGTGTAGACCAGGTGCTGGAGGTGGGACCACAGGGGTAGACCCCCAACGGTTCTACCATACTACTTTTTCAGGGTCGATTACACATGCACCTATAACTATGTTGTCTGCAAATTCTAAGCTTACAACATCAGAAATTCTCCAGTTTCAAAGATGATGTCAGTACAGTCTCTGTATTCTGTTTATGCTGAACATTAGCTTGGTGACAATACATCTGAATAAACAAATGGGTAGTCTCGTAAGTTTGTAAAAGTCCAAAGAATGTGTTTAATATTGACTCAAACTCCCACATGCCCTCACCAATAACTGGTTTGATTTTGAGCACTGCAAAATGACTACCAATGACACAGCCAACAGCCACAATGCAGCCTGGTCCTGATAGCAATGTTTTAGCAAGGTTTAACAAGATTGCCGCCCAGAGCTATAAGCTCAAGACGGCATGCTGACACGGAACAATTTCTACCTATGTATAACCCGCCCTCCCCAGATAGCTGTCAATTTTATTTTTGAAAATATTCACACAGCATTAACACAATCATCAGATAATTTGTTCCGGTCATTTATTGTCCTCTGAGAAAATTAGTACTTTCTCATATCCAGCCTACACTGTTTCTTGTAGATCGATGTTCCACCAATGTGCATTCATACATGTTCCTCTCAATAGATGGCACCAATGTAACAATTTATTTTCCATACAACATGTGGGATGATCAAACCACCATACACCGATGTGAAATGCTAAATGTTTTGGGGACTTTGTGAAGTTATGTGACCATTCCTAACAAAATAAGTATCATAAAAAGAGTATAACAGTTAAGAATAACTGTTTTTCCATGTAAAATTCCTCAGGGGAACATATCAGAGTAAGAATGGTAACACATTTCAAGTAGATCCTTTCTGGTGTGGAAATTATATGTACTGTGTGCTGTGTGTATACAGGGAACGATTGCTCGGTACGTGGAGAAAAACCTGAAACACCGTCAGTGCTGCAAGTACATTCGCAAGGACAGCAAACCAGGGTACATATACGTGGGGTGGGGTGTAGTAGACATCATGATTGCTTGTTATTTAGTTCTGCTCTTCTAACATGAATTTGGAAGGCATGGCGGGGGACGGGGGGGTTAGCAGGTGGGTGGGGCTTGGCAGGCAGGGTGATGATTGGCAGGCATGCCTTACTGTTCCAGATCTCCACTCATCTACAATCCTAGCTTTGGTCTTCCATTTTTCCTCAGAACTGCTTTCCATACCATCTTGAACAATGTCTCATCCCCAGTCTGTGGACACACTTCCTGCCCACTGCAGTCAGTTCACATCTAACTTCCTTTCAGGTGTTCCTCATTCCACCATGACCCTTTATGATGCTCAGTCAATATACACCATGTAGTACATAACTCACATTAGCCATCATCAACTGGCACTGAGAATAGCTAAATAAACAATTATAGAGAACCACAATGCAAGTCAAGTGTCATGTGAAATAGGCCCAAATAATGACATTCGATTTATTAACGAGTACATCAACAACTAACATGTCGATCTATAGTTTAATTTTACATTCATTAGCACACTCCATGCCAACATACTAGTCCCAAGGTGATGTTACGACGCGTTGCAAACAATTCACTGACATACCAGTAGCAAGACAGCCAAATGATTGATTACAATACAGTCAAACCTCATTTTATTGTACCTCAGTAATACAGCCACCTTACAGTGAAGGTCACCTCACAGTGAGGGTCACCTTACAGTGAAGGTCAGCTTGCAGTGAAGGTCACCTTACAGGGAAGGTCAGCTTACAGTGAAGGTCACCTCACAGTGATGGCCACCTTACAGTGAAAGTCACCTTACAATGAAGGTCACCTCAAAGTGAAGGTCACCTCACAGTGAGGGTCACCTTACAGTGAAGGCCACCTTACAATGAGGGTCACCTTACCGTGAAGGTCACTTTACAGTGAAGGCCACCTTACAGTGAAGGCCACCTTACAGTGAAGGCCACCTTACAGTGAAGGTCACCTTACAGTGAATATCACCTTACATTGAAAGTCACCTTACAGTGGAGGTCAGCTTACAGTGGAGGTCACCTTACAGTGAAGGTCACCTTAGAGTGAAAGTCAGCTTTCAGTGAATGTCACCTTACTGTGAAGGTCACCTTACAGTGAAGGCCACCTTACAGCAAAGACCACCTTACAGTGAAGGCCACCTTACAGTAGTATAGGAGACTAGTCCCGCTGATGCGGTCATCTTGTTATTCAGGTCACTCTAATTAGACACTTTTATTAGTAATTGTTTGCATTAGCTGCTGCGTACATTTACTATATTATTACACTACCTAGCAATTACAATTTACACAGTATTGGGGTGAGTCATGCAGTCCATACCTTTGGATAAGTTTTTTGTCTTGCAATTAATATAAATTCCCTGATTTACCTGTGTTTATGTTGGGTGTCTATTGAAGAATGTTTTCCTATTGCAGTAGTTCTTAGTTCTACAGTAGTTGTATTATTACTATTGCAATGCTGTTGCGATAGTGTCATAACTTTTGTGTTAGTGTTATGGTTTACCGAATAAACCGACACCTAGAAAAAGCAGTCCAAAACCATAATGTATGGGTGGCACCGTTTGTTGTTTCCCAGAATGGTTAATCCCCGAGTGATGCTGTTACGGTTGATAATTGTTAGTGTTAGGTCAATAAATAAGTAAACAAAGACATTAATTAAGACAGCATCTTTACGAATATTGTTTTTGTGTAGCACAAATAGCCCAGCTGATCCACTTGTCTACTGTCTCTACTGTCGATAGTTCAGTGTACTATCTCGGTGATCACTGTTGTTCGTTAAATTTACTATAATTAGTACACACTGGTCATAGGGACTATAGCAAAGCACTGATAGTTCAATGTATCGTTACCGGCTGGCTACGTCCTTATTACTTCCTCACTTTACTCACCTAATTTCTTACTTGCAGCAGCCCTCCAGTGTGTGCGTGTGGTCGAGATGAGAGATGGCATGTTGAAGAGAATATCCCAGTTAAAGAAGGCGCTACCCATGCCTGGGATCCCACAAAGCACACCAAAACTATTAAACCAACTTGTTTTGGAACCATTACATTCACTGGCTTTGGACAGGAAGCAAGTAAAAATGCTCCAGTAAGTAGCTCTTCGTTTATGACAGAAGGCCGAGATTATTGCTCAGGCGAAATGCATGTAATGTTGTTTTCATCTGGTATTTGTTGTAAACTGGTGTTGGTGTCATCTTGTGATGTCATCTGGTGTTGATGTCATCTTGTGTCAATATCCTCTGATGTTGATATCACCTGAAGTTGATTTCATCTGGTATCAGTGTCTTCTGATGATGTGGTGTCATGTCACCTGGTATCAATGTCATCTGGTGTTGTCACCAGGTGTTGATGTTACGTAATTGGTGTTGATGTTACTTGCTGTTGATGTCATCTGCTGTTGATGTCCATCTGCTGTTGATGTCACCTGGTGTCAATGTTATATGATATCAATGTCATCTGGAGTTGATGTCATCTGGTTTCATTGTCATCTGGTGTCAATATCATCTGGGGTCTGTGTCATCTAGTGTCGATGTCACCTGGTATCAATGATATTAGGTGTTGATGTCATCTGCCGTTGATGTCATCCAGTGTTGATGTCATGGGGCATTGATGTCACCTGGTGTTGATGTCGTTTTGTGTTGATGTCATCTTGTATTGATGTCATCTGGTGTTGATGTGACAGGATATTGATGTCATCTTTTGATGATGTCACAGGACATTGATGTCATCTTGTGTTGATGTCACCTTGTGTTGTTGTCATCTGGTATCAATGTCATCTGGTTTTGATGTGACCTGGTGTTGATGTCATCTGGAGTCAATGTCATCTGGTGTTGATTTTGTCTGATGTTGATATCATCTTGTGTTGATGTCACCTGGCATTGATATATCTTATGTTGATGTCATCTAGTTGATGTCACAGGGCACTGATGTCACCTAATGCTTACATCATCTGGTGTTGATGTCACAGGACATTGATGTCACCTAGTGCTTACATCATCTAGTGTTGATGTCACAGAGCACTGATGTCACATAGTGTTTACATCATCTGGTGTTGATGTCATGTTTCAGTACGTGCGAGTCGACTCCCAGACACAGATGGATGTCATATGGACCCTACTCAGTGACTATTGGCATATTCCGCCTCCGAAGCTTATTGTGTCAGTGACTGGAGGCGCCAAGAGCTTCTTCCTGAAGAGTCGACTCAAGACAAGCTTCAAGCGAGGCCTGGTCAATGCGGCAACCTCATCCGGTAAATACAGCATTGTTTTCTGTACTTTTAATGTTGTTGTTTCGTAATATCTTTGATTGCAGGTGCATCTGATGGATGCAATGTATTATGCTCCTTGTATTACATTTTGATTATGTATATAAATATATATATATATATATTAATTTTGTTATTTAAAATAATAAAGAAACAGAGCCAGATGTTTTCCTATACATTTATAGTTTTGACTGACCATTTATGCCAACCAGGTACTTGTACTTTTGCTGATGCAAAATATCCTAATCACCTGTGTCATCAACAGGTGCGTGGATCATCACAGGAGGAACAAACACGGGCGTGATGGCGTTTGTCGGGGAGGCTGTGAGGGACCACATGCTCACCAGTGGTGCATCAGAACAAAACGTTGTTGCCCTCGGTATCGCCACCTGGGGGATTGTTGACAACAAGGAGAGTCTGGCAGCCGAGGATGTGAGTGTGGCATTTCAGCTTACCGTATTCGTTCTATTAAGCGTACATTCCCTAATTATCGTACATCCCCTTCTTAGCAGTGTATGACACCATGACGGTGATCTCCAAAGCCAACACTGACTGTTGAATCCATCTTTGTAACTTAATGTCTACCAATGTCACACTAGATTCAAAGCTCAGTGATGAGAAAATATTGAAAGGTGCACCTAAATTATCAGCCTTTACAGTGTTCTGGTACTTCTGTATCCTATTTATACTTTGGCCTCTATGTTCATTCGGTCCCTTGGGCCATTGGCCTCTATGTCCATTCAGTCCCTTGGGCCATTGGCCTCTATGTCCATTCAGTCCCTTGGGCCATTGGCCTCTATGTCCATTCAGTCCCTTGGGCCATTGGCCTATATGTTCATTCGGTCCCTTGGGCCATTGCCCTCTGTTCATTCGGTCCCTTGGGCCATTGGCCTCTATGTTCATTCGGTCCCTTGGGCCATTGGCCTCTATGTTCATTCGGTCCCTTGGGCCATTGGCCTCTATGTTCTTCATTCAGTCCCTTGGGCCATTGGCCTCTATGTTCATTCGGTCCCTTGGGTCATTGGCCTCTATGTTCATTCAGTCCCTTGGGCCATTGGCCTCTATGTTCATTCAGTCCCTTGGGCCATTGGCCTCTATGTTCATTCGGTCCCTTGGGCCATTGGCCTGTATGTTCTTTCAGTCCCTTGGGCCATTGTCCTCTGTTCACTCAGTCCCTTGGGTCATTGGCCTCTATGTTCATTCAGTCCCTTGGACCATTGGTCTCTATGTTCATTCAGTCCATTGGACCATTGGCCTCTATGTTCATTCAGGTCTTAGGCCATTGGCCTCTATATTCATACCGTCCCTTGGGCCATTGGCCTCTATATTCATTCGGTCCCTTGGGCCATTGGTCTCTATGTTCATTCAGTCCCTTGGGTCATTGGCCTCTACGTTCATTCAGGTCTTAGGCCATTGGCCTCTATATTCATTCGGTCCCTTGAGCCATTGGCCTCTATGTTCATTCGGTCCCTTGGGCCATTGGTCTCTATGTTCATTCGGTCCATTGGGCCATTGGCCTCTCATCTACCAATTGGTGACGTATTTGTAAAAACACAAAGGAAGTAGTTTATAGTTTTATGCTCTGCATTTCTACACTGCATTTGTTTTTTGTAGTATTAAAAAAGTAATAATCTAAACGAACTAGACTACTTTGAATATTTGCCTTGGCATTATGAATTGTGACGTGATCGTCTTTCTCCTCCACAGTCAAACGGCTTGTTTCCGGCCATGTACAACATAGAAGACTTGAGTTCACGGAATGTCCGTGGGAAGTCAGCCCTCGACCACAACCACACACACTTCCTCCTGGTTGACAACGGAACAGAGAAGAAGTTTGGGGCAGAGATTGCCTTCCGTACTGAGCTAGAGCAATACATCTCACAAGTGATGGAAACTGGAGTGGCCAAGAACGCGAGTATGTCTACAATGCAGTGTAGTGCAGTTTGATACTGCTCCAAGTGATAACTAGAAGAGCGTATATTTTTGTTGACTTACGGTGGTTGAAATTAATTTATGTGATATAACTAGGAATTTGTTAAATTATTACTTTCCATTGGTATATTAGTGTGATTTTACTACATTTTAATTATTCCATGGGGCTCTTTAAAGTGACAGTGTGATAATATCCAAATAGAACAGCATCTCGGTGGATAAGAGATGACAGACATAAAGACTGCAGACCACACTGCCATCTAGTGGGCAGTCTGTTGACGATGACAGACCACTCTGTCTCCTGGTGGTCAATATAACAAACACTGCAGACTGTACAGCCACCTAGCGATGAATCTAGTGAACACTGCAGACCACACTGCCATCTGGTGATCAGGCTAACAAATACTGCAGACCACACTGCCATCTGATGGTCAATCTAACAACCACTGCAAACCACACTGCCACTTAGTGGTCAGTTTAGTGAACAATGCAGACCACACTGCCATCTGGTGGCCAGTCTAATAAACACTGTTTAGTTATTGTTGTATTTATTGTTCCTGCAGATTTGTCTACCTTTCATTGCAGGTGTACACGTGCCGGTGGTGATGTTGGTGTTAGAGGGAGGGGTAAATACCCTCCAAACGGTTGCCGAGGCGACGGAGAAGGACACCCCAGTAGTTGTGATCCAGGGTTCAGGGCGGGCAGCGGACATTATCTCATTGGCCTACTATAAGACCAAATCTACGGAGTGAGTCGAACACAAACATTCAACATCATTTGATGTTCATTCACAGCAGGGCGTGGCTGCAATACTTGGCTCAGTGACACTAAAAGTCTCAAAAATGTGTAGTATATAATGTATATATGTATTGATGGTGGGTTGATCCTTGTCATGTGTCATGGGAAAAGCAAATCGCTACAATAGCGTTACCGGAACATACAATAATGCATATTGATGCTGTGAATAAGAGAACCAGATAATGTGGTGTCTGGTTTAACATGTACCTAAAATAGGGCCCCATGCAAATCGCTTGCCAAAAGTAATTTGTTTATGAATATCATCTATAGGGTCTTGGTAAACAGAAAATCCTGGGTGGAAATTTTATTTAAAAAAAATGATTAAGCCATTTTTAAAAAGGCCACCCAATCCAATTTCTGCATATCTTAATAACTGCTTCATCTAGAAACATAATTTTGGTGTCAAGATGTAGAGGATATTTGTGTGCGTATAGTCTTTGTGCATTAATTGCAGTCTGGCTGAATGTTTCCCAGAGAAGTCGAGATGTTTGATTGAACAGGTCTGCCAGGGAATAAAGTGTAATGCGCTTTGAGCAGTCCTACAGACTGGATACTGTGCCATATAAGAACTGTTTTGTATTGAATGCATGCTTGTGGTACGTATAAAGATGAGAAATGGTCGTCCTTGCAGCGGGGATGAGGACAAGTGTGTATACCCGGCCAACTTTGATGAGGAGACGAGAGTGCAGGCGGACCTGATGCTGGACTGGTCAACCACGACTCCAGCTGTCAAGAGCAGCAGAATCGATGAGTGTCTCCAGTACATCCGCAGAATTGTTGCAAAGCGAAATCTGGTAATTCTCACATAGCACCTTGTCCAACCATATATCACCCTGTCCAACCATATATCACCCTGTCCGACCGTATATATCAACCTGTCCAACCATATATCACCCTGTCCGACCGTATATCAACCTGTCCAACCATATATCACTGTCCAACCATATATCACCCTGTCCAACCATATATCACCCTGTCCGACCATATATCACCCTGTCCAACCATATATCACCCTGTCCGACCGTATATCACCCTGTCCGACCGTATATCACCCTGTCCAAACATATATCGCCCTGTCCAACCATATATCAACCTGTCCGACCGTATATCAACCTGTCCGACCGTATATATCAACCTGTCCAAACATATATCACCCTGTCCAACCATATATCACCCTGTCCAACCATATATCACCCTGTCCGACCGTATATCAACCTGTCCAACCATATATCACCCTGTCCAACCATATATCACCCTGTCCAACCATATATCACCCTGTCCAACCATATATCACCCTGTCCAAACATATATCACCCTGTCCAACCATATATCACCCTGTCCAACCATATATCACCCTGTCCAACCATATATCACCCTGTCCGACCTTATATCAACCTGTCCAACCATATATCACCCTGTCCAACCATATATCACCCTGTCCAACCATATATCACCCTGTCCAACCATATATCACCCTGTCCAACCGTATATCACCCTGTCCAACCGTATATCACCCTGTCCGACCTTATATCACCCTGTCCAACCATATATCACCCTGTCCGACCATATATCACCCTGTCCGACCATATATCACCCTGTCCGACCATATATCACCCTGTCCGACCATATATCACCCTGTCCAACCATATAGCAGTGAGTGTACATTACTATGCTGTGTGTCTCAGTTTTACTTCTGTAGGGCTGTGTAGTACAGTAGTTAGAACACCGGAGTTGTAAGTGAGGGAATCCAGTTTCAAATCCTATAATGCCATTTTTAAGCTTGAGTAATTTTGTTCTCTCAACATTGCTTCAGTTGACTCGGCTGTATAAATGAATATCTGGCTATAAACTCTGGTGGATATATGTAAACAAATAGTTTTTGGTTAGTAATCGCAGCATGGCTGAATGCTTTGCAAGGAAATCGAGAGGTAGTCGTGTTTGCCAGTGGATGAAGTAAAGCACCTTGACCAGTCATAAAGACTGGCTATCTTTCTTTGATACAAGATTAGTTTTCAATGATCTTTGTTCAAATTCATCTGTGATGTAACATTTTGTTTTAGGTTACTGTATTTGCTCTGGATGATGTCGACACAACCAATGAGATTGACTACGCAATGCTTTATGCTCTTCTCAAAGGTAATATATTTTATTCAATCCAATTTGTTTTCTATTTCATTTCAATGTTTCTTTCAATTAAATTTAGTTATGACTTCTCTGTTTTACATTTAGTTGTGCAATAGTTTGACAGAGTTGGTGGATACCAAAAGTTTCCATATAAATAGGTTTTATTCAAAGATATTTTTAGCACATAAAAACACTTTGAGTAGGTGCTAGCTGCTAGTGTAGTGAATTTGATAGAACCAATGTTTACCTCTAAAACATGATGCAGTGGCATATATGGAAACGTTTGACATAGATTCACATAACTCAATACATTTGTAAAAGACATGCAGAGCTATGTATCTATCTACATAAAGTTTATTCATACGAAGGTTCTTATGTTCTTATGGCAGGATTTTGGCCAAAAACTGCTATTTTTGAAAACTTCTCATTTCTGTAGTGTTTAAAAGCAGCTGCATATATTTATTTAAGAGATAATTATCCAAGTTAGTTTGACTATGACAAATATGACCAGTTTCGAAAACTTCCATTGACCTTTAAACAATGTTGTTATTGCAGCCAACCGATCTGATGTTCGGTGCCAGCTCAACTTTGCTCTCGCATGGAACCGCTGCGATGTGGCACGACAGAACATCTTCAGTCTCGAGAATAGAACCCAGTGGCAGGTGCGACTAAGATCTTGTTTCAGAATAGATAAATAGTAACTATTTTAACACCCTTAAATCCGGGTGTGAATGAGTGTTAATATAGTCTACATAAAATATACATTAAAAATGACACTAAAAATAATAAATACATTAATAAATATATAAAAATAAAACATAAAAAGTATATATATATTGTGTAGTTGCCAGTATGTTTGTCCAAAAGCTTGGGTGCATATTTATTAACTTATCAGAAGACATAAGAAGCACAAGCTGTCAGGTGGGCATCATTTAGTGATGAGTTCTTTGAGAAAATCTTGGTTTGTCGCTCAATGGGTGAGATGATGTGTGTTAGTTAACAGCTATTATGGTAACAGGGTTGTTGGATGTAGTTGTGTTGTCTGTACCAGGGCATGTTGTTGGATGTAGTTATGTTGTCTGTGCCAGGGCATGTTGTTGGATGTAGTTACGTTGTCTGTGTCAGGGCATGTTGTTGGATGTAGTTATGTTGTTTGTGCCAGGGCATGCCATTGAATGTAGTTATGTTGTCTGTGCCAGGGCATGTTGTTGGATGTAGTTATGTTGTTTGTGCCAGGGCATGCCATTGAATGTAGTTATGTTGTCTGTGCCAGGGCATGTTGTTGGATGTAGTTATGTTGTCTGTGCCAGGGCATGTTGTTGGGTGTAGTTGTGTTGTCTGTGCCAGGACATGCCATTGGATGTAGTTATGTTGTCTGTGCCAGGGCATGTTGTTGGATGTAGTTATGTTGTCTGTGCCAGGGCATGTTGTTGGATGTAGTTGTGTTGTCTGTGCCAGGGCATGTTGTTGGATGTAGTTGTGTTGTCTGTGCCAGGGCATGTTGTTGGATGTAGTTGTGTTGTCTGTGCCAGGACATGCCATTGGATGTAGTTATGTTGTCTGTGCCAGGGCATGTTATTGGATGTAGTTATGTTGTCTGTGCCAGGGCATGTTGTTGGATGTAGTTATGATGTATGTGCCAGGGCATGTTGTTTGATGTAGTTGTGTTGTCTGTGCCAGGGCATGTTGTTGGATGTAGTTGTGTTGTCTGTGCCAGGGCATGCCATTGGATGTAGTTGTGTTGTCTGTGCCAGGGCATGCCATTGGATGTAGTTGTGTTGTCTGTGCCAGGGCATGCCGTTGGATGTAGTTGATTTGTCTGTGCCAGGGCATGGCGTTGGATGTAGTTGTGTTGTCTGTGCCAGGGCATGGCATTGGATGTAGTTGTGTTGTCTGTGCCAGGGCATGCCATTGGATGTAGTTGTGTTGTCTGTGCCAGGGCATGCCATTGGATGTAGTTGTGTTGTCTGTGCCAGGGCATGCCATTGGATGTAGTTGTGTTGTCTGTGCCAGGGCATGGCGTTGGATGGAGTCATGGTGACAGCCTTGGCCCAGGACAGAGTTGACTTTGTGAAACTGTTCCTCGATAATGGCGTAGAACTGAAGAGATTCCTGACTGTGAAGAGATTGCGTCGTCTGTACAGCGAGGCAAGTGGACATGGACTCTGGCCACATGTATCAGATCACCAGAGTGTCATTTATACTTGTCTTCATGCTACCATTAATGGGTATGGAAGTATTGGTGTGAGCATGTTGGTCAGTTGAGGAAGTCGGCAGGACCAGAGGACGCTAATGTTAGTTAGTGAAATGTGTGGAGGAAGAATGTAGATTAAATATCAGAAAGTATTCATTCTCACAAAGGACTATAAATAAATGGATCAGACTGTATGTTTAATTGATGAATACGTTTTTTAAAATTTGCAGATATCTCATAAACAACACATAGATACCAAAAATGTTGGACTCTCGACAAGCCAAAGGCTTCATTGTCTACTTGCCATTTTGCGGCAGTCTTGTTAAATCTGATTAAATTCTGGACATGTGGAAATATTTTAGGTTGGCAGCTCAAGATAACTAGTATTGGCCATCATCGTAAATAAATAAAAAACATCAAGGGAGTGGCAGAAAATACCTAGTTATTGACAAACATAATATTTGACATTCATTTACAGGTGATGAATGACAAGTACGCTGGCACAAGTGCGGACCTGCTGACGCACATGACCGACCAAATCCAGGTGTTTATTTACTTCTGCTAACTTCTTGCAGTTGCATGTGATTGTTAGTTGAAGTTTAAATCGATGGGAAATAATATATACCGGTACTTTCCATAAAGACACGTGTAAATGTGAATCTGTCTCTCTGTTCTTACCTATACATGGCTGCATTTCTTGGCCAATTTGCACAAAACTTTGCACTGTTATCTGGGAGGACATAACTTCATACATGTGTCAGCTGTTTTGACACCACTATTTTACCCTTCATAGAATCACCCTTCTATCTTTACGCGACTTTGAACAGTTGTAGCAACACGTGTAACATTGTGACCAACTGTATGATGGTTTCAGATCATCACGCTAACACACCATATAGAGGTGCTATCATTTGATGTAATTATGACACGTAAAAATGGGTTGTGAAAAGTAGCCGAGCAATGGAATTGGGATGGTCGGATGTGAACACTTTCTAGTTAACATTTACCCAAAACACTGGAAACATTGGTTACATCAATGCATTAAACTCTGAGGCATCACACTAACACCACCAGGCATCACTGGGTCACCCTTCTCGTTTTACATACAGCTAGTAGATATTTAACATCCCAACTGACATGCCAGTTTCTTCTGTTTCGCATCTCACCCTGCATACCCTCTGCACAGAAGTTCAAAAGGTCGTAACATGATTTTACAAAATCCCCCCAAAAAATCAGATAATTGTATGTAAGGGTGGGCAAGTGGTGCGCAGTGGTCGAGTGATTAGAGTACTGAACTGTCGTTTGGAGGAACCGGGGTTCGAATGCTGGTGCCGGCCAGGCGGAGGTTCAGTACAGGTTAAGCCACAGGGTCAAAACTTTGGCAATTTCGTTCACCCTACATCACATGTGTCTTTCGGAAGAGACACTGTAAGTCATTGGTCCCTTCTATCTAGTGTCTGTGCCAGGGGAAGTAAAAGATCCCACGGAGGGAAATGGAAAAACTGTCATGGACCCACTGACCAGAGGTCTCATTCTCAAAAAACTACGACAGAATCATCAAGACAATGACGTTGGTTGTATAATGGGAGAAGAAGGGTGTCATCACAATGTATTGGGGGAAATAAGTTGCTGTAATGATGACGTTACATGACATGTGATCTGTGACATTGCAGATGTCCTGGCGTGATTACGTGGTGTGTTGTCACCAAGATAAGTCGACAGATGACAATCCATACCTGCTTCGTCTGATTGGGGAGGTCATTAACTTCCTGCGCGGCGACCAGACAAAGAACTGCTACAGCGGTATGTCATTATTTATGTCTGCATCCGAGATGTTTCTCATCTGTACCTATACCAGACACTTTCAGATAACCAGCCAGCATATTTACATTCATTGCTTACTTCTGTAAAAATGTCTATCCAACTTTAATCATCAAGTTCTGATTTATATTTTGTTCCCAGATTCACTACCAACTTGGGAATTAGGGTTTTCTCTGTGTCTGCACTGACTCTGGAATTTTCTTTCTTAGTGTTTGAACAATTAAAAACAACAATCCGCAGTCATTTAAAAATTTACTTTACATTATCCGCCGTTGCTTCCTTGCGTATCCATCTGTTGACAACTTTAATACCGCTTATCAATTTAGAGTTTGACCAACCCTATTGCCGTTATACACCACAGAGCTTAGTTTCCAAGGATTTGGGTACAAAAGAAGTTAACTTATTATTTCAGCTTCTTACCTTAAGATATCTGTATCTGTATGGACTCTTCTGTTTCTTACATTGCTCTTTATCCAGCTCACTGAAAGCATGTAAGCCCCTGTGCCAAAATAACATCAATTCTCAAATCTGTTAGTCTACAGTTATAGTGATTGTTTTTCTGCCACTGTTTTCAGGTGAACGGCATGTGGTCAGAGATCCAACAGAGACGGAGGATGGTCATGTGAAGCGTTCATGTAAGTTAAAATTATCAGGAAAATCAGTCTCTCTCTCTAGTTTGGGGCGGCCTCTGTTCCTAGTTCCTTCCTACACTGTACGCCGAAAGACAACTGCAACGTCGGCTATGACACCTGCATAGAGCTGAGGGTACTCTCTCTCTCTCTCTCTCTCTCTCTCTCTCTCTCTCTCTCTCTCTCTCTCTCTCTCTCTCTCTCTCTCTCTCTCTCTCTCTCTCTCTCTCTCTCTCTCTCTCTCTCTCTCTCTCTCTCTCTCTCTCTCTCTCTCTCCCTCTCTCTCTCCCTCTCCTCTCCCTCTCCCTCTCCCTCTCCCCCTCCCCCTCCCCCTCCCCCTCCCCCTCCCCCTCCCCCTCCCCCTCCCCCTCCCCCTCCCCCTCCCCCTCCCCCTCCCCCTCCCCCTCCCCCTCCCCCTCCCCCTCCCCCCCCTCTCCCCCTCTCCCCCTCTCCCCCTCTCCCTCTCCCTCTCCCTCTCCCTCTCCCTCTCCCTCTCCCTCTCCCTCTCTCTCTCTCTCTCTCTCTCTCTCTCTCTCTCTGTCTCTCTCTCCCTTCCTCTCTCTCTATATATACATATATATATATTGTTGTTGTTCTCCTCTTGATACCCCTGCCTTTATTCTCCTGCGAATTGTTGTATCTGAGTTACCGTCCCCGCATATTGTTCCACCCTACCGTCCCCGCATATTGTTCCACCCAGGTATACAAAACTGTCTCTTTGTTTTAGTTTCTTAATCTCCAGTGTGTGTGTGTGTGTGTGTGTGTGTGTGTGTGTGTGTGTGTGTGTGTGTGTGTGTGTGTGTGTGTGTGTATGATAATAAAGATTGGTGATTGGAATATTCTTCTTCATCTATGTCTTCCTGGAGGAGAGATGATATATATATATATATATATATATATTGTTTCTCTCTCTCTCTCTCATCACTAGTCAAGGAAGACATAGATGAAAAAAAAAAATATTCCAATCAACAATCATGCAAAACAGAACATAATATAGAGGCCTACATGAGATGTTGGTCAGGGAGACCTGGGTTGGTTACCAATACCTTCATTTAGCATGTGACTAAAAACATTAATTATACTTCACGTGGAACTGTTTCACGTTAAGTATGATTAATATTTTTTAATACTCTCTCTCTCTCTCTCTCTCTCTCTCTCTCTCTCTCTCTCTCTCTCTCTCTCTCTCTCTCTCTCTCTCTCTCTCTCTCTCTCTCTCTCTCTCTCTCTCTCTCTCTCTCTCTCTCTCTCTCTCTCTCTCTCTCTCTCTCTCTCTCTCTCTCTCTCTCTCTCTCTCTCTCTCTCTCTCTCTCTCTCTCTCTCTCTCTCTCTCTCCTCTCTCTCTCCCTCTCTCTCTCCCTCTCTCTCTCCCTCTCTCTCCTCCCTCTCTCCCTCCCTCCCTCCCTCCCTCCCTCCCTCCCTCCCTCCCTCCCTCCCTCCCTCCCTCCCTCCTCTCTCTCTCTCTCTCTCTCTCTCTCTCTCTCTTTGCCTGTTTCTCACTTGCTTTCTCAACCACACTATTGTCCTTTCCCTATCAGTGTTTTTCATATCTATGATGATCAATAACTTCTCCAGTATTCTCCCCATATCACCTGCAGCACAATGTGTCCAATGCCAAATGTCCTCCCAGTTTCTCATCTATGAAACTCCTTCATGTCATCGTGTCATTTTTTTTACATAACATTTTCGTTTTTATATACTATACATTTGTACATAAATTTATCCATGGTATTGTTGTTATCGTTGTTGTTTTTTGCAGTGCGACAGTCGGGTAAATTCCAGCACACTGCTGACTTCAAGCACCCAGAAAAGGAGCTGTTTCTGTGGGCCGTGTTGCTTAATCGCCGCCAGTTAGCAATGCTCTTCTGGAAGCTTGGTCAGGATCACATTGGTGGGTACATTTACAATTCACAAATTTTCAACTTTTCAAATCTTCAACTGTCAGATTAACTTAATAATATTATTAACCCATTTTATCCTGAAGCTAGTGCAGACGAATTGCAGCCAGTTCCTGACCATATACAAGAAATAATTTTGTCAACATCAGAAAATCACAGGCCTTCGTTTAAAATGGAGATAACTTTAGTATTTTTCAATGAAAATTCTCCCCTGAAAACATTGGTATAAAACTTGTTCACGTATCTTGGATAATTATCTCGTTATGTAATAACACCCCTACACGAAAGAACAGAATGGCAGCATGTGGCGTTACTGAGAGGATTAACGCAATTTTTTTAAATATCTTCTCTCAATGCTCTCGATTTTTATGTTTTGTTTCTTATAACAAATAAATCAAGAAACGTAAGTAACAAATTTTGCCAACATTTCAATGTAAATTTATATGTGAAGCAGTTACTGTCGTTGAAAGTAACATTAAATTTGTTGCCGCAAAAAATGCGCTGTGGTGCGAAGTGGGTGAAAATAGGTGCGTTGTCGATTCACTCCAATTCGAAGCCTTCAGAGTACATTTTCACGGACAGATATCGCATCAATTAGCATGCCTGTGCATATTATATCGTTTATCCGCTTGTCTGCCTCCTTGTTATCACCACTATGAAGTAAATTAGCTGAGTTATCCTTCAAAAACTGTCGAAATTTGATGATATTTGTGACTTGTCCGCCATCTTTGGTTTCGATTTACGTGGGGGTAGTGGACCTCTATGTCGAATAACCAATCAACAGTGCTGATTTGGTAATTCCTACGTGTTTCCCAATGATGGCAAGATATTAACGACATTCAATGCACTACAGTGTGGGGTTTCCACGCCAAGTGCAGACTACAACTGTTGACATTATTGAGAAAGGTCAAGGCCGAATGATGTTGTTTGCAATACCTTGCGTCGCTACACGATGTGACACGGTTGCTCTGACCACCATGTGGCGCCTCTCTTACATAGCAACGAAAGTATGCAGAGCGCCTCTGGGAAAATATTTGGGAACCAGTTTATGCGGGACGCGGATTCCTTTTATCAGTTATATCATGTGGATACCCACCATGGAAGAAATCGGTTTCATCCTAAACCATGACCTTTCAGTGAAAGTAAATTGTTGACGTCAATTTAATATAATGTAATCTCAAAAATGTTGCTCATTTAATCTCTGATATGACAATTCATTGAGTAAAATATATTGATGGAATTGTGGGTACAGTTTTAAAGTTGCATTCTGAGATCATACATCCACAATCGTTTTAATATGTAATATGCAATACAAATTTGTGGTGTAAATTCTAAGAAATATAAATATATTCCTGCGTGCATATATTTCAACATAAAAACTTGTCAGTATTAACCCTATTAACTTCCACGGTGTACACAATTTGGAGCTATTTGTAGGGGTGCTTTTAAAAAATCACAGCTTCGCTAATATGTATCGCAAAATTATGATTGAGCTATCATTTTGTTGGCAAAAAGACCCTTTATTATTATGCAGTGATGATATTTGCATAACATCAAATAATCATGAAGATATAACTGTTTAAAGTTTATATAAAATAAATGCAAACAAAATATTTTTTTCACCCTACTAGCTAATTTGCGCGCCGTGCCGCACCTGTCCGATAACATGACGTATCCATTATAAATTTCCTTACATATCAATAAAGTAAGTAATACCTACAGTTCCTAATTACACACATATATATGTCATCAGGTTATAGGACATGTATTTGAATTCTGAATGCATCGTATCCTTCGCTGGCAGACCGAGTAGGCTGGTCGAATCGGCCCAAGTCCGGGTGCAAGGCAGTGATGTCCGGCTCGCCAGCAACTTGCATAATATCCACTTCAAAACAGCCCCCAAAGTCTGTGTAACTGTCTGAACTAGTATAATAACTTGATCCACAAATACTGTCAGGTATTTTGCTGATATATTGCCGCGGACATTAAAAATAATTCAACTTATATAATCGAAGCGAGACAAAAAACATGGCGGACTTTCGTCGTGATGGAATGAAACCAGTGTCAACAAGAAGACGTTTTAGAGCCATGCGCTGATTGGTTGACTGTTGATGTAAATTTATTTGGATAGACCAATCGTTGGGCTTTCCACCGGTACCTCCATTTCCCTGTTTAGACCATATGAATGGGAATGTAAAATCCTGACGCAGAGCGCAGTAAAATCGGCCATATTTGGGCATCTACTAATACGACATTTTAAAGCTTGGTTGTGATTTGCTATTACTGAATCATGACGCGATACAACTCATTGATAAAAATGCCACAGGAAGAAGAATAATTCAGCTTTCCAATGATACCTCGCGTTCCCCTGTCAGTTGCTAGTGACGGAAATGAAATTTTTTTGAAAAGAGTAATACTGAATTGGGCCGAAAATCGGCCGGGAGCAGTTTTGCACTGATCGCACGGGCCGTATTCGGCCCAGTGGTCACCTGTAGGGTTAAAAATATGTTAAATCTGCTGCAAGTACACTTTATGAGCATCAAAGTTTATTATTTCTTTTGTCCTGTAAGATGAGCGTCTAGTGTACCAATGCAAATAATTTCCAATGGTCATGATATAACTTTGAACAGTTGTCAAAACAAGAGTTGAACACCTTGTTGTCAACCAGCAGTGAATGACAAATATGTCTCAAGATGCCACTGAAGCAATGAAACAATTGTCGACGGGGGAGATGGCGACATATCACACCCACTCTTTCTGCATGAAGTTGCAGCAGTTCATATAATGTAATCCAAAATATCCACCATTGGTTTCAGTCTGCAAATATGCCTTGCTTTCTGGAACACCACTACCTAAAAATGTAATTAGTTCACAATTTACCCCTAGTTTAAATTTGTGAGGAGTAAATATTGGCATACGAACATGCGTGACAGTGTTAGAACATTATCTGTTCAGTTAATATTATTTTTTATTACTAGTACACATATACTTAGATATTTTTTTTTTAAATGTGAAGTCGTATTTTATATTCACAATGTTTATATAGAGTTATCTTGGCTCAAATGACTAAGCCCAAAACAACTCATTCTTGGACCAATGTAAGAGTTTCAGTGCTTTGTGCGCATGTGTTGCAACAATTATTCATAGTGTATAATTTAGTGTTGGCCAAAATTTGATTACACATGCACGCACGCACGCACGCACGCACGCACGCACGCACGCACGCACGCATGCACGCACGCACGCAGTGACTATTGTTTTCAAATTATATGCTATTGACTAGTCTAATCACTATTGTATTCACTGGGCCTTTAAATTGAAGTTTGAGAAATTTAGATTGACTTTGCGAAGCGTCAACATAAACTTTCACTTTATCAATAGAACGTTCTTAATAGAAACTACATCTTCAATCAATCTAAGCTGCTGTGAACCTTCTATCGGCAATTAAATAGTGATCGTAACAGTCCAGTGGTCCCTCTCTTCAGCGGACACAGCTGTATCCAAGCATAAGTGTCCCGACATGGCGGGTGTCCACTCATCGGAGGGACAGGCATCTTAGTGCCGGAGTTCAGACCAGTACAACGGACACATGGTAAAGGTGTGGCAATATGTCAACGCATTGACTGATGTGAATTAAGCACTATATATATATATATGTGGCAATATGTCAACGTATTGACTGATAGGAATTAAGCACTATATATATATATATGTGGCAATATGTCAACGCATTGACTGATGTGAATTAAGTACTATATATATATATATATATGTGTGTGTTTATTATTACTGTGATATATCAAAAAATAAAGAGTTGGTCATGAAGTACGTCATATTGCCCGCCCGGCACCGTCCGTCCGACTCCCTCTGTTGATCTGAGATTTTCCTCAACCACGCACTGGTCACTAACTCACTGCCACTAGCCTATGCAATGGTATCAGCCCGGCGTTGCAGTAGAATTTGCTGCGCGTATGGCAGCATTCAACAAAAAATGTCGAACAAAACATCTCCGTTACAACATTTTATAAATTGGTATTCTCGAACGATTTAGATGTTCTTTAGCTAAAATCCTTCGTAAGTAATTCGCAAGTTGACGATTTTGGCTGCCCCCTACCGGCTAAAATAATAACCTGGAAATGATCAACCAAATATTTAAATCAGTTGCTACATGCAGCGTGAACGTTAATTAAATATTAAAAACGGTAACGTGTATAATCGTTGATTGTCTCACTTCATTTTTCATCCAATTTTGAAAGATTCATTAATGCACAAATTCTGCGTCACTTAATAATGCGTTTCATCATTTCATACGCTGGCGACCAGTTTTCCAGGCACTGGTAATATTTGAGGTGAACCTTTTACACATCATATTTGTGAATCTTACTTGCAATTTACAAGATGAAAAGGCGACGCCAAGCCGAAGCCCTGACCTGGCTGGGGCTGGAAGCGCAAACCGGGAAGCCATCATTCATGGCATCGCCGGCGGCAAACGTGATTGATAACAGCACAAAATTAACAATACCTTCCTCCACATTCAGTCTGCCTAAAGTTTACAGACCGTAATCAAAGGAACTCTAAGTAGTTTGGACAAACACAAGGATTACAGCAAGGAAGACAAGCTCATTGTTACGAGTACACGTGTACTTGGTGTTACCTTTGACACACACCAAGCTGTATGTCCGCCATTTTCTAAACAAATTCTGCAATCATCAGAGGGACATTAACATGGCAAAACAGTCTGTACATTGACAAACTGTCCCGACATAGCGAGTGTCCCCTCGTCAGAGGGTCCGCTGAAGAGAGGGACTATTGTATTGATGATCTCATTATACAATCATTATATTCATAAGGAACTAACACTCGCTGTATAAGTGTATTGGCATAACATGAAATGATATGGCTGACACACGTGATTCTGTCAGATGTTCTGTTGTATATTTTTACAAATTCTGACCCCAAATGTGTTTTCATTGCAAAATAAACACGAGGCAGTTGTTTAAGTGAGAAATGCATGCAGAACGTTTGATCTGGCAGATGTCCTGTAAAAAATTGTAATGGTACATCAAATGTCACACGCATAATTATGATTGTGATGTCAATTTCTGGATTTGTCAGTTGCATGTGGATGAGTTATGTTGTCTGTCAGCTGAGTCCCGCTCCTCTCTTGCATCTTACAAGGAGTTGTACATTATCTAAAACATGTACACATATGATTATATACATATGTGACCCTAAATAGAATTGAACAATGATGCATCAATGGAATACAAAAAACTAACTAATTCTATTAAAAGGTAGACAATTACCAAACCCCAAGGTGACCCCTATGATAGTAACTATGTGTTAATCTTAATATTAGTCTCCTACACCATATATTGTACAACCTTAATTTCCATAACTTTTGCATTGTATAATTACACTATATGTTTATATGTATGCTTTATTTATATTACTATTCTATATAACATGTTGTACAGTATTGGGAAAACACACCTATCCATCTATCTATCTTGTAGGTGGGGCTCTCATGGCGTGTGGACTCCTCAAGTCCATGGCTGACCAGGCCAGCAAGGAGGAGGAGACTGACCTGTGTAACGACCTGCTCGGTCACGCTCAGTGAGTAACTCTGTCATGAGCTGCTGAGTTAGTAACACAGATCTGTGTTATGACCTGCTCAATCACGCTCAGTGAGTAACACAGATTTCTGTCACGACATGCTTGGTCATGCTCAGTGAGTAACACAGATTTCTGTCACGACATGCTTGGCCACACTCAGTGAGTAACATAGACCTCTGTTACGACATGCTTGGTCACACTCGGTGAGTAACATAGACCTCTGTTACGACATGCTTGGTCACACTCAGTGAGTAACATAGACCTCTGTTACGACATGCTTGGTCACACTCGGTGAGTAACATAGACCTCTGTTATGACATGCGTGGTCACGCTCAGTGAGTAACATAGACCTCTGTTATGACATGCTTGGTCACACTCGGTGAGTAACATAGACCTCTGTTACGACATGCGTGGTCACGCTCAGTGAGTAACATAGACCTCTGTTATGACATGCTTGGTCACACTCGGTGAGTAACATAGACCTCTGTTACGACATGCGTGGTCACGCTCAGTGAGTAACATAGACCTCTGTTATGACCTGCTTGGTCACACTCGGTGAGTTACATAGACCTCTGTTACGACATGCGTGGTCACGCTCAGTGAGTAACATAGACCTCTGTTATGACATGCTTGGTCACACTCGGTGAGTAACATAGACCTCTGTTATGACATGCGTGGTCACGCTCAGTGAGTAACATAGACCTCTGTTATGACATGCTTGGTCACACTCGGTGAGTAACATAGACCTCTGTTACGACATGCGTGGTCACGCTCAGTGAGTAACATAGACCTCTGTTATGACCTGCTTGGTCACACTCGGTGAGTTACATAGACCTCTGTTACGACATGCGTGGTCACGCTCAGTGAGTAACATAGACCTCTGTTATGACATGCTTGGTCACACTCGGTGAGTAACATAGACCTCTGTTATGACATGCGTGGTCACGCTCAGTGAGTAACATAGACCTCTGTTATGACATGCTTGGTCACACTCGGTGAGTAACATAGACCTCTGTTACGACATGCGTGGTCACGCTCAGTGAGTAACATAGACCTCTGTTATGACCTGCTTGGTCACACTCGGTGAGTAACATAGACCTCTGTTACGACATGCGTGGTCACGCTCAGTGAGTAACATAGACCTCTGTTATGACATGCTTGGTCACACTCGGTGAGTAACATAGACCTCTGTTATGACATGCTTGGTCATGCTCAGTGAGTAACATAGACCTCTGTTATGACATGCTTGGTCACACTCGGTGAGTAACATAGACCTCTGTTACGACATGCGTGGTCACGCTCAGTGAGTAACATAGACCTCTGTTACGACATGCTTGGTCACACTCAGTGAGTAACATAGACCTCTGTTACGACATGCTTGGTCACACTCGGTGAGTAACATAGACCTCTGTTATGACATGCGTGGTCACGCTCAGTGAGTAACATAGACCTCTGTTATGACATGCTTGGTCACACTCGGTGAGTAACATAGACCTCTGTTACGACATGCGTGGTCACGCTCAGTGAGTAACATAGACCTCTGTTATGACCTGCTTGGTCACACTCGGTGAGTAACATAGACCTCTGTTACGACATGCGTGGTCACGCTCAGTGAGTAACATAGACCTCTGTTATGACATGCTTGGTCACACTCGGTGAGTAACATGGACCTCTGTTATGACATGCGTGGTCACGCTCAGTGAGTAACATAGACCTCTGTTATGACATGCTTGGTCACACTCGGTGAGTAACATAGACCTCTGTTACGACATGCGTGGTCACGCTCAGTGAGTAACATAGACCTCTGTTATGACCTGCTTGGTGACACTCGGTGAGTAACATAGACCTCTGTTACGACATGCGTGGTCACGCTCAGTGAGTAACATAGACCTCTGTTATGACATGCTTGGTCACACTCGGTGAGTAACATAGACCTCTGTTATGACATGCGTGGTCACGCTCGGTGAGTAACATAGACCTGTTATGACATGCTTGGTCACACTCGGTGAGTAACATAGACCTCTGTTACGACATGCGTGGTCACGCTCAGTGAGTAAAATAGACCTCTGTTATGACATGCTTGGTCACGCTCAGTGAGTAACATAGACCTCTGTTATGACATGCTTGGTCATGCTCAGTGAGTAACAGACCTCTGTTATGACATGCTTGGTCATGCTCAGTGAGTAACATAGACCTCTGTTATGACATGGTTGGTCATGCTCAGTGAGTAACATAGACCTCTGTTATGACATGCTTGGTCATGCTCAGTGAGTAACATAGACCTTTGTTATGACATGCTTGGTCATGCTCAGTGAGTAACATAGACCTCTGTTATGACATGGTTGGTCATGCTCAGTGAGTAACATAGACCTCTGTTATGACATGCTTGGTCATGCTCAGTGAGTAACAGACCTCTGTTATGACATGCTTGGTAATGCTCAGTGAGTAACACAGATTTCTGTCACGACATGCTTGGTCACGCTCAGTGAGTAACATAGACCTCTGTTATGACATGGTTGGTCATGCTCAGTGAGTAACATAGACCTCTGTTATGACATGCTTGGTCATGCTAAGTGAGTAACATAGACCTCTGTTATGACATGCTTGGTCATGCTCAGTGAGTAACATAGACCTCTGTTATGACATGCTTGGTCATGCTCAGTGAGTAACACAGACCTATGTCATGACATGCTTTGTAACGCTCAGTGAGTAACATTCACCTGTCATGACCTGCACACTTGTGCTCAGTGAGTAACAGACCTGGCCAGACTGGAAGGTAGAACTAGAAACATGATATGAAATCAATGAAGAAACAATGCAGGTTAGCTAAAAGAAAACAACTTTCATTCTCACAGAGAACAATCAATGAATGAATGGAACAGATGATCTGATTGTGTAAATGTAAAAAAAATTGACAAATTAAAATGGCAAATTCTCTGAACAGCAGGTTACACATAGACTAATAATTGTTTGACTTTCTCGATAAGGCAATGCATGACTTCCTTGTTCACATCCCATTTGGGGTGGTTGCTTTGGATGAAATTTCTGTTCAGTCTTGCAGTGATGCATTGGTGGAGATGCATTTACGATGCTCCAAAGTTGGCATATTAATAATGTATAGTTTGTGTGTAAAGTGCAGTGGCACAGTGGCTAGAGCATCACGTTCGCAATCAAGAAAACCCTGGTTCAAATCTTGTGCGGCATATCGAAGCTTGGGCAAGTTTGTTCATTTTACATTGCTTCAGTTCACTCAGCTGTATGAATGAGTACCTGCATATAGTCAGTGGTGGATATTTGTGTTTGAATAGTCTTTGTGCAATAATTGCAAGCTGAATGCTTCCAAGAGAAGTTGAGATGGTGTTCAATTGAATAGGTCTGCCAGGGAGTAAAATGTAAAACGCTTTGAGCAATCCCGGGGACTGGATACTGCGCTATATAAGAACCTACTTCTATATTTTCCAGGGACTTTGAGGAGGCCGCAGTGGGTGTGCTCAATGAGTGCTACCGTCGGGACAAGCTGATGTCACGTCAGCTCATGGTGCGGGACCTGGAGATCTGGGGCTCGACCGCACTAATGATTGCTGACTCGGCCAGCGAGATGGACTTCATGGGGCACTCGTGTTGTCAAACCAAACTCAATGAGATCTGGAAGGGAAAGATGGCACTCTACACGTCCACTAGCAAGGTATGGGGTCATGGTGGCACAGTGGTTCTTGGTTAGAGCATTGCACGCTCAGTAAAGAGATTCCAGGTTTGAAATGTCTTCAGATTCAGACTGTTTATTATCAAGTAGCATTTAGAATGTACGAGGAATTCTTGGAGTTGTGGCGTGCATGCACACTTGTCTCCCCTGCTCCCCATCATGCACACGCAAAATATACAATCAGAAACATTATGAAACTATGCTAAAACTAGTATGAATTTAAACCAAGGCCAACTGCCAACATATTTTAAGACAGTCGTACATCTATTGACATAAAGTGAACTTGATAACATAATATTAATACCGTCTGAACATTACCTAAAAAGTATACATATAGTTAAATAAATAAAAAATAAATGTATAAATCAATTAGCTGACGATATAAAAACTAAGCTGACAGTTAAAAAGTATGCACATACATGTAGTCAAGTTAATAAATAATAAGTAAATAATAAAAATAAATAAATAACTATAAAAAATTAGAAATAAATAATTTAGCATGGCGACATAAAATCTAAACCGACTGAAAACAGTATCATGGCATCTCGCGGTTCAAGTGACTCACAGCCTGCGGATAAAAACTATTTTTAAATTTAGTGGTCCTTGTCTTAATACTTCTATATCGCTTGCCAGAGGGAAGAAGTTCAAAGAGATGGTTAGCTGGGTGGGTAGTATCCCGTACAATGCTCTTGGATTTTCGCGCACAGCGAGCATGGTAAATAGATTCAATGGATGGCAACTCTCGCCCAATGATTCTAGATGCGCCCTTCATGATAACTTCTAGCCATTGTTTCTCTACGGCACAACGACCGATTGGTCCACGGAGACACAGTCATTTGTGAAGATAGTAAACAGAAAGGGGGATAGCACGCAACCTTGTGGGGCACCTGTATTTAGGATAAGAGGACTGGAGATAGAGTTGTTGACTCTGACAGATTGAGGCCTGTGAAGAAGAAAGTTAAGGACCCAGTGACACATGGCAGGATGTACATTCAATAATGAAAGTTTATCAAACAGCTTGAATGAGATGATAGTATTAAATGCTGAGCTGAAGTCAATGAACAGGATCCTGGCATAGGTTCCTGGCCTCTCTAGGTGCTGCAGAATGTGATGCAGACCTAAAGCTACCGCATCGTCTACTGATCTGTCTGCTTGATATGCAAACTGGTGCGAGTCCAGGAGGCCGTCTGTGGCCAACTTCAGGAACTTGAGTACTATGCGCTCGAACACTTTTATGGCGACTGAGGTCAGTGCCACTGGACGGTAGTCGTTCAGCCCAGTGATGTTGGACTTCTTGGGAATGGGTATGATAGTGGAAGTTTTGAAGCAGACTAGAACTCTGCACTGCTGGAGAGAGGAGTTGTAGATGTCCGTAAACACCACAGAGAGTTGGTCGGCACAGTTCTTCAGGGTAGATGTGGAGATGTTGTCTGCACTCGAAGCCTTCCGCGTGCTCTGTCTCCTGAACAGTTTCCTCACCTCAGCTTCCTGGACTATGAAGGGCGGAGACAGAGAACAGTGAACTGCTATGGTTTTGAACCTTTGAAAAGTTTGTTCACTCCATGTTTCTCGTCTTTGTGCAGTAATTGCAACGTGGCTGAATGCTTCCTAGAGAAGTCGAGATGTTCCACTGACCTGTCTGACAGGGAGAAATGTGTAAAGCCCCCTGAGCAGTGCTAAATATCACGCCATGTAACAGTACCTTTCCCTTTCCACACAGATTCTGCCAAAACTTCCCAGTTGTTAATACCATATTCTCTTCTCTCTCCCCTACAGATCCTGTCGGCTCTGTTCTTCCCGTTTGTGATTCTATTCATCAAGTTCTCGGAAACTGACGTCAACAAGAGTCACGAACAAGGGGGCAGCACCGAGCAGCCGACAGAGATGATGCCATACCTCAACAACCAGATTGTGCCTGAGACTCAACCGGAATGCGATGCTGCCCAGTTTACAACCTCCAACGAGCGTTCGCTGAAGAAGCTACAAAACAAACTGTACCAAGTGAATTTCTCAAAGTGCAGCAACCAGGGGGATGGCATCAGTTTGCTTACTGCGCTACACTACTACCACACAGCGCCCGTGGTGAAGTTTTGTTACCACACGGTGAGTACTTCCGCACAACTACCGGTAACTCTACTTGGTTATTGCCTGTACAGACAACTGATGACGAGCTCTTACACTTAGCTGTTGAGCTCATAGGGAAAATCTGTCTTAAATTTAGACAGAATCTGTTGTAACATTTAAGGAGCATTTCTTAAATGTAACAGTGAGTGATTTCAAAATGAAGAAGCCACTGCTATTTCACATAGGACACTATTTCTGTGTCACATCAGTGACAGTTTCCAGATGGCGCATCCCAATGTTGAAAGTTTTTTTTGAGTATACAAGATCACTGTAATAGTAAACTACAAAATTGACTATAAAAAGCAAAATCAGGCTTATGCGCTCTTATAAGAATGTAAATGAAACAGTCCCATGCATAATATATTAAACTATACTTAGTTTTCTGAGACAGTTTGTTTACTTGAAGAAAGGAATTACTAAGTTAATGCGCCATTTACCTCATCATGGAAGTAGATATTGTATTAATAAAATTGTGCCCATTTTCAGTGAAAAATGACTTCCAAAACCACAGCCAATAGCATCCAGATTCACCTGGTTGCCTCGATGTATTGATATTAATACAAAATCGCACCAAACCACCATCCATTCAAAAATAATGTTATACATTTTGGGGAACTTTGCAAACTGACATGACGACTCCTAAACCTTGCTGTTTCAGATCTCCTATGTCATATTGCTGGCTGTGTACAGTTACTTTGTGCTGACGAGCCTACGACCGCTGTCAGTGCCTGAGACACCACCCACCATCGAGTACGTTCTGTGGGTCTGGGTGGCCTCCATGATCATTGAGGAAATGAGACAGGTGAGGGGGCATCTCAACGCATAACTAGTAGTGAGGGGCATCTCAATGCAAAAGTTGTAGTAAGGGGGCAACTCAATGCACAAGTATTAGTGAGGGGGCATCTCAAGGCACAAGTATTAGTGAGGGGGAATCTCAATGCACAAGTATAGTGAGGGGGCATCTCAATGCACTAGTAGGGAGGGTGTATCTCAAAGCACAAGTAGTAATGAAGGGGCATGTCGAGGCACAAGTAGTAATAGTGAGGGGGCATCTCATGACACAAGTAGTAGTGAGGGGGAATCTCAATACACAATTAGTAGTGAGGGGACATCTCAATGTACAGGTAGTAGTGAGGGGGCATCTCAGTGCACAGGTAGTAATGTGGGGACATCGTAACATACATGTAGTAGTGAGGGGGCATCTCAATGCACAAGTAGTAGTGATGGGATATCTCAAGATAAAATTTATAGTGAGGGGGCATATCAAGGCATAATTTGTAGTGAGGGGCATCTGAATACATAAGTAGTAATAGGGGGCTACACAAGTCATAAGTTGTAGTGAGGGAGCATCTCAAAACACAAGTTGTAGTGATGGGACATCTCAAGGTGCAAGTTCTATCACTATTTTTGTATTACATGTGCAAAAGACAACAGACCAAAACCTTTATGATATGAAAGTAAATTGTAAATCTGCAACTGCTGTTGATGTTGGTTAAATATGTTAGTGTGAAAGGAGTGGTAAAGGGAGGATAACTGAGAGGGGGAAATAAAGGGGAGGAAGAGGGGTAGGAAAGGTGAAGGTGAGGAGGGAGAGGGGTAGACAAAAGAAGAAACAATGGGAGGGAGAGGAGAGGGAGAGGGGAAAGAAAGGGAGGGAGGAAGGGAAGTATAGTGGAACCTCATTGTCAAGGTCCCCTTAAGGACGGAACAAAAGTGACCTGAATAGTGAGGTGACCGCATTAGTGGGACTAATTTCCTATACTTTATTGTGACAAAAATAATTTGAGACTGTACCAGGGTGACCTCATTTGCAAGATGGCTGTATTACTGAGGTGACCATAAAGCAATGTTCTACAGTAATACATTGTGTTTAATGTCTTTTAAAGATTTGTCTTGTTTTCTTTCTGTTCGTTTTATACATTACTTCCTCTGCCAGATTCTCACCCGAGATGCGATGACGATTCGGCACAAGTTCAAGAGCTACTTCGCGAGTGTGTGGAACAAGTTTGACATGTTGGCTCACAGTCTCTTCCTCCTGTCTGTCATTCTGCGCTTCACCATCTCGGACGCCCACTTTGAGTGGCCACGCATGAGCTACTGCCTCACTCTGTCCATGTACTACATCCGCTTCATGCAAGCCTTCTACGTGGAGAAGAACATCGGGCCGAAAGTCATCATGGTTCGGCGCATGGTATGTGGCATAGTGGTTACAACATTAGTATCTGAATAAAAAATCTGTGTTCGAATCGTCTTGTTTTTTAAACTGCTGTTTTGATCTAGCACAGTTGCGTTAGTTCATTCTGCTGTGTAAATTAGTATCTGGCCATAGACAGTGGTGGATATATTTGAATTAGTAGTCTTTGTGTAGTGATTGCAGAGATATTGAAATTGTGGTGTTTGCATGAACAGGTCTGCCAGGAAATGAAATCTGGGCAGTCGTTAGGAATGGGTACCCCGCTATATGACTCATCTGTCTTGTAGTTTTATGATGACGTGAGGCTAAACTATAACTATGATTGAGCTAACATATGTTTATGTGGGAGCGGGTAGGTTAACGTTTTCCTCATAGCCACTAAGCATCTCAGGCACCAATCAGTTACAGATTAATCTATAACCCTTTGGGAGAAAAGTAATGCCTTTTTTTGTTAAAACCATATTTAGTGTTCATACCACGCCACATTAGATGGACGTAAATCAGTTGTTCATAAAAAATTACTTATATTTTCAGCGATTGTTCCTCAGAGCGCTATTGTTTGGGATGTTTTACATAAATGTGAGAAAGATAAATGTGAGAACAAACCCCATTTACCACTACTCGAGGAAACCGTCTTCTGCATGTGTGTGTGTATTTATAACCCTCGAGAGGATGGTATTCTTACTAGTAATGCTAATGCGGGGTTTATTATACTTTCAGCTGACAGACATCCTCTTCTTTGTGTGCATCTTGCTGGTGTTCATGGCAGCCTATGGTGTTGCATCGCAGGCACTGCGGTTTCCCAACGCTGAACCATCTTGGAAGCTGCTCAAGGGTGTTGTGTACAAGCCCTACTGGCAGATGTATGGAGAGCTCTTCCTCAACGAAATAGAAGGTACATATGTTGTACACACGATGTCTAGGTGGCAGTCTCACATTAAGATACCCAGAAACACATTTTGTAGATTTAGTAGCACAAACGTAACACTTCTGAACACAACATTGATATTGATCTTACAGTTTTTGATTCGTAATCATTTGAAGATTTAGCATACATGGACAATTAAATAACGATAGATTTTTATCATAATTTTGATTGGCTAAGACCAGTGAGTAACATGCACTGTGTGCTTGGGTTGCATCCAAATTTATAAAACCAAAGTAGTATCATGCAAGGAATTTTGAAATCCTGAAACAGGTTAATTGTAATATAATAATAAATAAATTATCATCAAGCAACATATATGTCAAGACAGTAGTCCATTCGGAACTGCTGAAAATATATAAGCACTAAAAACTATTAGTTAAACGAATGATAATAAATTAGTTGAGTAAATAATTTAATTATTTAAATAAATGATAATAACTAGAGAATGGTTAGATACATAATGATAAATAGTTAATTTAATTAGTTAAATAAACGATACTAAATAATGAGAATTGTTACAGTTTGCATAGCACAAACCATTTCTTGATATGCCAGGTGACATAGGAGAGTGTTCGTCCAATCGTTCCATCTACACTGATCCAAGCATTGAGCGATGCCCGGAGAAGTCTTGGCTGGCTCTGGTTCTCTTCGCTGTCTACATGATCATGTCTAATGTGCTGCTACTCAACCTGCTCGTGGCAATGTTCAGGTAGCTTCTTTCTGTTGCACTCAATCTAACTATAATCGAACAAGCAGATTTGTGTGTGTGTTTTCGCTAGATGTTACGCATCTCAAGCTCCAAACGTTCGGGGAAGAAAAGTGGTTTGTGCAGTTATTGCGAGCTATGTAACCCATCCACTAATCATTTGGGAACAATTTATGAATTGAAACAGCATATTGTAAAACTCCTCATGACGTTTGCATGTTACGTTTGTTAAACATCATATAAGAACACTTCGGGAAAACGTCTTCTGTAGCTGTGTCTGGAAGCAACTGGGGGTGGGCATTATTTACACAGTGAAACATCTAACACCAGACGTGGGTGAATGTGTCTAGAATAACCTGACATTTATTACTGGATAATTGGATACTAGAGAGAGGCGGGGCCTGGTTCCCTGATGTCATGAACATTGCAGACTTGCAAACCGCTGCTGGAGAATCGATGAGGAAATGGGCACAATTTAGTCTAAATTGATACGTTATATATACAAAGAGAATTTCGATCATAGCCCCTGCTGCTGCCTTTTAAAATTGATTGGACTTGTTTTAGTCACTGTATCCCTGTGCTAAGTTGCAGGAAGACTTATTGGTACATATATTGGACTCTGACCTTGTCAAGATGCAGTGTCCCCTTGTATGCCCAGCACCACTGGCTGGCTATAGGAATTAGTGTTGTCTTGGTTGCCTCACGTACAAAATTACTATGCAATGTATTTGTATAACTCTATCTTTGCTGGTATTAATAACTGAAGAACTGACAAGATCGGTTTTATATATAAAACATTATAGATAATTTTTATTGTTGTGTAAAAAAAGATTTGTTGGGGTATTTACTGTATAAGTGATATGAGTTATGGTATTCCAAAGTGTATTTTTTCAAGAGTACATTTTTTATACAATTTTACAGTTACTATAAGTCCATCGTTTGTGAAGATATAAATTTGAAATTTTCAGTGGACTTCCCTGAGATAACACTCTACGCAATGGCCCCTCCACATTTACTGTAATGTTGCTCTCCTGCCCTGGTTGCAGCTACACCTTTGAGCGTGTGCAGGGCAACTCAGAGAAGGTGTGGCGCTTCTACCGCTACAGTCTGATCCATGAGTACTTTGACCGCCCCACCCTCGCCCCCCCTCTCATCATCTTCAGTCATATCTACCGCATCCTCAAGTACGCTGTCAGGAAGTGTGAGAACAGAGCAAAGATCAACAATGACTTCCGTGAGTAGATCATAGTGATCTGACCTTATCAAGACAAGACTCTTGGCTAGATATACCTAAACATGTCAAAATCCTAATAAATAAAATAAAACGTAAGTTTTTGTGCAACGCAGTGTCTAGTCATTAGGACTGCTCATAACGATTTACACTTTACTCCCTGGCAGCCCTGTTCAATCGAACACCATCTCAGCTTCTTTGGGAAGCATTCAGCTTTGCTGCAATTACTTCACAAAAACTACCCGTACATAATTATCCACCACTGTATTGCCTGGAACAAATTTGCTCAAGGTTTGAAATGGCAACACGAGGATTCAAACACTGAATCCCTCAGTGTCTGGTGCTATATCCACTATGCCACCTTGCCCCATAGCATCCCTAGTGTAAGAAACTATTTGACAAGCCTTGTATTAACTGCTGCCATGAATGATAGACTTGACTTAGGAAGGTCAGCCGTGCCATGTCATTCAGTTTGATGTTGTGTTGATTGTTAGCAAATGTGATTGAAATTAATTAATGCCTCCTTGTAACTAATTAAAATGCAAAGTTAAATGTGTCGTGGCATTTTACTGAACACAATTTTATATCAACACTACGTACAACGTTCTGAATTATCATCTCTGCTACCAATACAAAATATTGTTTGTAATAAATTCCAAATACAGTTATGTAATTGGACCTACCGGGGTAGCCATGCATGCTACATGGTAATTTTGTTGATATTTACAACCATAACAGCAATTGAGTGCTTTTATGAAATTATAGACATTTATTTTGAATGTATGTATGTCCATACAGTATTCACATAGGGAACACTCTCCTCTTTGTATAGTCCATCAGGCTTTATGTTGTATTTTGAATGTATGTATGTCCATACAGTATTCACATAGGGAAGACTCTCCTCTTTGTATAGTCCATCAGGCTTTATGTTGTATTTTGAATGTATGTATGTCCATACAGTATTCACATAGGGAAGACTCTCCTCTTTGTATAGTCCATCAGGCTTTATGTTGTATTTTGAATGTATGTATGTCCATACAGTATTCACATAGGGAAGACTCTCCTCTTTGTATAGTCCATCAGGCTTTATGTTGTATTTTGAATGTATGTATGTCCATACAGTATTCACATAGGGAAGACTCTCCTCTTTGTATAGTCCATCAGGCTTTATGTTGTATTTTGAATGTATGTATGTCCATACAGTATTCACATAGGGAAGACTCTCCTCTTTGTATAGTCCATCAGGCTTTATGTTGTATTTTGAATGTATGTATGTCCATACAGTATTCACATAGGGAAGACTCTCCTCTTTGTATAGTCCATCAGGCTTTATGTTGAATTTTGAATGTATGTATGTCCATACAGTATTCACATAGGGAAGACTCTCCTCTTTGTATAGTCCATCAGGCTTTATGTTGAATTTTGAATGTATGTATGTCCATACAGTATTCACATAGGGAAGACTCTCCTCTTTGTATAGTCCATCAGGCTTTATGTTGTATTTTGAATGTATGTATGTCCATACAGTATTCACATAGGGAAGACTCTCCTCTTTGTATAGTCCATCAGGCTTTATGTTGAATTTTGAATGTATGTATGTCCATACAGTATTCACATAGGGAAGACTCTCCTCTTTGTATAGTCCATCAGGCTTTATGTTGAATTTTGAATGTATGTATGTCCATACAGTATTCACATAGGGAAGACTCTCCTCTTTGTATAGTCCATCAGGCTTTATGTTGTATTTTGAATGTATGTATGTCCATACAGTATTCACATAGGGAAGACTCTCCTCTTTGTATAGTCCATCAGGCTTTATGTTGAATTTTGAATGTATGTATGTCCATACAGTATTCACATAGGGAAGACTCTCCTCTTTGTATAGTCCATCAGGCTTTATGTTGTATTTTGAATGTATGTATGTCCATACAGTATTCACATAGGGAAGACTCTCCTCTTTGTATAGTCCATCAGGCTTTATGTTGAATTTTGAATGTATGTATGTCCATACAGTATTCACATAGGGAAGACTCTCCTCTTTGTATAGTCCACCAGGCTTTATGTTGTATTTTGAATGTATGTATGTCCATACAGTATTCACATAGGGAAGACTCTCCTCTTTGTATAGTCCATCAGGCTTTATGTTGTATTTTGAATGTATGTATGTCCATACAGTATTCACATAGGGAAGACTCTCCTCTTTGTATAGTCCATCAGGCTTTATGTTGTATTTTGAATGTATGTATGTCCATACAGTATTCACATAGGGAAGACTCTCCTCTTTGTATAGTCCATCAGGCTTTATGTTGTATTTTGAATGTATGTATGTCCATACAGTATTCACATAGGGAAGACTCTCCTCTTTGTATAGTCCATCAGGCTTTATGTTGTATTTTGAATGTATGTATGTCCATACAGTATTCACACAGGGAAGACTCTCCTCTTTGTATAGTCCATCAGGCTTTATGTTGTATTTTGAATGTATGTATGTCCATACAGTATTCACACAGGGAAGACTCTCCTCTTTGTATAGTCCATCAGGCTTTATGTTGTATTTTGAATGTATGTATGTCCATACAGTATTCACACAGGGAAGACTCTCCTCTTTGTATAGTCCATCAGGCTTTATGTTGTATTTTGAATGTATGTATGTCCATACAGTATTCACATAGGGAAGACTCTCCTCTTTGTATAGTCCATCAGGCTTTATGTTGTATTTTGAATGTATGTATGTCCATACAGTATTCACACAGGGAAGACTCTCCTCTTTGTATAGTCCATCAGGCTTTATGTTGTATTTTGAATGTATGTATGTCCATACAGTATTCACACAGGGAAGACTCTCCTCTTTGTATAGTCCATCAGGCTTTATGTTGTATTTTGAATGTATGTATGTCCACACAGTATTCACATAGGGAAGACTCTCCTCTTTGTATAGTCCATCAGGCTTTATGTTGAATTTTGCATAGGCACACTTTATTTCAGTTTAAACTTTAAATAAATAAAAAACTAGCTAGTTAGATAAGAGTTGTCTCTTTCTGTAACTGATGATATAAGGGTAGATAGTACAGGGGTGCCTGCATAGGACTACGTACCTATAGCTTTAGGCAGTCATCATTCACTTGTTACAATTGATTAATCTTTTGCTGCAGACCATAAGCAGGGGTTAAAGTGGCATCATGCACAATTTTGTTTGATGGCTAATGCCCATTAATATATTAACACAAGGACCCAAATGTCAGTCGCCCATGGGCAGAACAATAATTAATGGACAGAGTTATAAATTGCACACTGCAACTAAAGCAATTTATCTAGTCGCAGACATAAGATTATATTCGCAAATGCAACAAGGTAGTAGCAACTTCAAGCTCTGTTAATATTGTGACTCAATCAGTTGTCCTATCGAACAAGTCTCCTGGACAATGTACTTGTCCGACATTGGTAATTACTTGTCCCAGACAAGCAGACAATCGTTAGTGTTGAGCCCTGAGGTATAAAGCACTTTTAGCAATTCTAATGACAAGATACTATATAAGAAGACACCATTATGTTTTTCTATACTGATTGTGTTCTTAGTTTGTAATTTCAAGGTGTTTGTTACAGGTCAAGTTCTCTCAGAGGAGGAGAACAATAAACTGACTGCATTTGAACGAGCCGGAATGGATAACTATCTACTGCAAAAATACCTGACTAAACGAGAGCTCATTGACGCCAAAGTACAGTCGACCAGTGAAAGGTGAGAGGGTCATATCAAGTCATAGTCAGTGTTGCTCCAAGCGAACATATCATGTCTAAAATGATGTATTGATGCTTAAAAACGGCTCGACATTGCCATACGTTTGTGTGACAATTGTAATTCAGCATGCACACACACACACACGCATGCACGCACGCAAACACACAATTTATGAATATGTCATCACATGCCTAATTACATGCATTCTCTTCATTGTTACATGTTACAAACTTCACATGCAATATCTTCACAATCTGCATACACTTGTTGTCATGTACTGTCCTTGTTCACTGTTTCATCACAAGCATGCCAACATGTTTAAACTATTGTCAAAGCCATTTCATGGAGTCATCTTTGTGGAAGGAACTCTTGATAAAATAAAATTTTCTAGATATATTACACCAACTATCTTTTGAAGGTCACTCTAGCTGCATTTAATTTGTCTGTTAGTTATTCTAATATTATATAAAATGAACTACTAGTTTGCAGAAAACTTCGGTTCAGATATTCGCATTTGTAATTGAAATGCAGCTTGGATTGCAGTCAAAATTTAAATAAAACCATTGTTAGAGTACATGTATTGAAAACGCTATCTTCATTATGTACATACAGACATTGAACAAGAATCATGTCATTCGCATCTGTCACTGTGTGTGTAGGATTGACAAAGTGATAGGAGACCTGGAACAGATCAAAGAGCGAATCATCGTACAGAGTGAAGACACCAGTGTGACCCAGGACCACTCCATGACGCTACAGAAGACACAGTCTGTCTACATGTCACCAAGGCCACAGCCAAACGAATTACCCAGGTAACATATAGTCACTGTCACCAAGGCCCCAGCCAAATGCGTTACACAGGTAACATATAGCCACTGTCACCAAGGCCACAGACAAACATATCACCCAGGTAACATATAGCCACTGTCAACAAGGCCACAGACAAACATATCACCCAGGTAACATAGCCACTGTCACCAAGGCCACAGACAAACGTGTCACCCAGGTAACATATAACCATTGTCACCAAGACCCAAACATGTCACCCACCCACCAAGCAGGAGTAGGCTTTCTCATAAACAAGAAATGAAAAGACAATATAGTGAGGGTTAACAGCATCAGCCCCAGTGTAGCAGAACTTGTTCTATGCATAACAAGGTGCTACAAACTGAAGATAGTATATGCACCAACAACATCATAGTCAGAAGAAGTCACAGACAACTTCTACAACGACGTGGATGAGACCTTAGAAAAGCCAATTAACCCACTATATGATAGTGATTGGAGATTTTAATGCGCAAGAAGGGAAACGAACAAACATTTCGGAAACGGCAACAGACAAATTTGGCCTAGGTGTGAGAAATAAAAGAGGTGACACCTTGGTAGAATGGACAACATCAAGAAAGTACAAAATCATAAATAACATGTTTCAGAAGAAAGTAGGGAGGAGATGGATGTGGAAAAGCCCAAATGGACAAAAAGAAGAACGAAATTGACTACATCCTGACAAACAGGCTAGACATGGTCATTGACGTAACTGTCATCAACCAAGTCAACATCGGAAGTGATCACAGTGAGCAACATCAAACTGGACGTGAAGGCTGAAAGGAAGAAGTTGATAAACAAGAGACCACCAAGTGTAGATACCACACAAATAGGAATAAAAAAGATCGAATTCCAATTGGAACTGTGAAATCCATTCAAGACACTACAAGAACTAGACGACATCGACAATATGAGCGAAAACATCACTGAGATGATCCAACTAAGTCCGACAAATGTAGCCAAAGCAATCAACAGGCATGTAAAGACGAGAATATTGTCACCAACATGAGCACTGATGATGAGAAATGGTGGATAACGGCGACCATAAAAAACAAATAGAGTATGCAGAAATACGCAAGACCATCAAAAAGAAAGCGAAGGAAGACATCAGGAAGTACAAACACGAGATCATACGAGAACCGATTATGGCACCAAAGAGCCTGAAGAAAGCGAGAAGAACACAGGCACTAGGCCAAGACAGACTACACTTCTAGACAAGCAGAGTACAGAAATACAAGACCAAGATATGATCATGGAACGGATAGAGGAATTCTACACTGAGCTATACGACAGTGAACAGAGTACCATAATTCACACCAACCCGAAAGTGGAACCAGAGATAACACCATGGGGGGTGGAAGCAACGCTATGAGATATGAAGAATGGAAAGACATCAGGCAACGACCATGTAAACATTGAAACATTAAAAGCAGGAGAAGATACCATCTCGAAGACGCTAACCTGTATACTAAATGCTTATCAGAAAGACGAATAACCACCGTATGGAAGATCTCAAAGATGGTGATAATCTCTAAGAAGGGAAATAAGAAAGACTTAAGCACTACAGACCGATATGTCTGTTATCAAACATCTACAAATTACTCACAAAGATACTAATGAAATGAATAGGATAGAGAAGACACTCGACAAAAACCAACCACGAGAGCAAGCAGGATTCAGAAGCAGATAGTCGATGACAGACATGTCATAGACCAACTGAAAGAGAAGTGCCGAGAATATAATATCTCGCTCTGCATCGCTTTCGTCCTCCTCCCTTCAAGAACAGGGGAATAGAAGATGTGTTCATTGAACTCCTGAAAGACATCTACACCAACAGCTCGGTGACAGTCCACCTACATAAAAAGAGCAACAATATCAACATCAAGAGAGGAGTACCACAGGGTGACACCATATCACCCAAGCTATTTACGGCAACACTCGAAAACATATTCCGAAGACTGACCTGGGAAACCAGAGGCTTGAGGATAGACAGAGAATATCTCAGTCATGTTCATACTCATATGTGCTACTACACTGCAAGAACTACAGAAAATGCTGCTAGAACTATCTGGTGAAAGTAAAAAACAAGGTCTGAAGATGAACATTTCGGAGACAAAAGTGATGCTAGAAAATGTCACACCAGTATATATCAACACCATTGAACATTGAAAGCTACGTCTATCTGGGACAGTGATACAGTATCAGAGACAAAAACCAAAACAGGGAGATTCAAAGAAGAATCACTGCTGGCTGGACAGCATTCATCAAACACCGCGACATCTTCAAGGGTAAGTTTGGAACCTGCTTGAAGAGACATGGCGCGGAAACATGGGCATTCACCATCCAGGCAAAGAACAAGCTAGCAGCCGCACAAACAAAGATGGAAAGAAATATGTTAAACATCACATATCGAGAGAGAAAAACAAACGTCTGGGTAAGAGAGAAAACAAAGGTCATAGACGTGATAGAACCAATCAGAAGACAGAAGTGGCCTGGACAGGGCACATCAGCAGACTACGAGATAACCGATGGACATCGCGTATCACAACCTGGAGACCTTACAAAAGGAAACAATCTAGAAGAAGACCGGCGAGACGGTGGAGAGACGAACTAGACGAGTACTGGAAGGGCACCATCTGGCAGAGGATAGTGCAAGACAGGCAGATTTGGAAATGACATGCTGAGGCCTTCGCCCAACCACGGGACACTACGGCTGATGAGGATGTTGTTCCACTCTCAGCTGTTCGCATTGTCTTTCCATCATAATCTTTGCTTTCCTCTTCACTGAATCTCTGCATATGTCCTGCTCATGTCTGTCTGCTCCCAACTACTTTCATTTTCATGGGTTTCTCCGTGCCAGTCTAGATTTAACAAACACCCATCTGAGTTGGCTTGATTTATGTTCTATGTACAGAATGCTGTAGTATGTGCCATTGTTGTACTGGATGATGTTGTACTGATCCTACTTCTGACACCAATGTTGCAGCTGCAGTTCACAGGGTAAGAGAGTCAATTACGATTGCACAGTTTGTGCTGCTATGGTCTGTAACACTAATTTCTCATGACTGCAGTGTGCAGTTCCTACAGAGCCTTACATTGCATATACTTGTACATTGGTAAATAACCACCAGAACATGACTGCATTATTTTATGATTTCTTCAGTGTTACTTATTGAGATGTATCTTGTATGTTTGTGCAGGTATCCAGACAATTCTGCACAGGTGGAGAAGCGGCTGACCAATGTGGAGACTCAGCTGGCCTACTGCGTCAAACTACTGCGCACCATCGCAGCTGAACCAAAGCCTCGTCACTCAGTCCACCCGCGGATAGAGATTGAGGGAGTGTCTGGTCTTGACAGCCACGTCTGAGGCTGTGTCGGTGTCATGGCACCAACCTGCCGAGTTGTGCTTACTGAGGGAGGTCTCATCAGTTTACAATGTTCACAAAATGTTATGTGTTTAGCACTAGTTCAATCCCCCCTCCCAACAGGTGTGGCACTTGTGATTTTTACTATCCAAAATTGCCATTAGCATCAATTTGCATTAATTGGTTTCACTCGCCAAATGCTGCCACTGTAACATGTTATTCCTGCAATACATGGTAATGATGACACCACCCCCACACGTAATGATGAAACCACCCCCACATGTAATGATGAAGCCACCCCCCCACATGTAATGATGAAACCAACCCCACATGTAATGATGAAGCCACCCCCCCCACATGTAATGATGAAACCAACCCCACATGTAATGATGAAACCACCCCCACATGTAATGATGAAGCCACCCCCCCACATGTAATGATGAAACCAACCCCCACGTGTAATGATGAAACCATCCCCCACACGTAATGATGAAGCCACCCCCCACATGTAATGATGAAACCCCACCCCACGTGTAATGATGAAATCACCCCCCACATGTAATGATGACACCACCCCCATATGTAATGATGAAACCACCCCCACGTGTAATGATGACACCACCCCCCACACGTAATGATGACACCAACCCCATATGTAATGATGAAACCACCCCACATGTAATGATGACACCACCCCCCCATACGTAATGATGACACCACCCCCACATGTAATGATGAAACCACCCCCACATGTAATGATGACACCACCCCCACATGTAATGATGAAACCACCCCCCACGTGTAATGATGACACCACCCCCCACACGTAATGATGACACCACCCCCATATGTAATGATGAAACCACCCCACATGTGATGATGAAACCACCCCCACATGTAATGATGACACCACCCCCCCATACGTAATGATGACACCACCCCCACATGTAATGATGAAACCACCCCCATATGTAATGATGAAACCACCCCACATGTAATGATGAAACCACCCCCACACGTAATGCTTCACTTATTTGAGGATTTTGTGTACTTATGCGACCCACCCTAAATAAGTAGGTGATATATGTGTGTATGCAGGTTGTTTATTCTTTATGGGAAGAGTGAGACAATTTAAAGAAATGACCATGATGTTTGAGCAATGTGTCTGTGTGTGTGTTTGTTTGTTCATGATTGCATGTGAATCTGCCTTGTAATGTTATCAAAATAATGGTGTGGTTTGGATCAAATATAATATGGATTTAACGTTTGTCGTATTCCATATTATCTGCACTACAGTTACTTCATTTATTCGATCAAATAATTTGTTTGATAGCAGAGACATTAGCAATTGTTGACAAAATTAATTATGCAACATTCTGAAATATTTAATAATAATGAATTGTTATGTAGCAGAGAACATTTTCTTTACAAAATGTTATTCAATAAAATTGTGTATGTAGTTTTGACAGATACTAATTACAGTGTTATGAACATTGGCTTTTATTTTACTATAGCACTTCAACACATCTACGCTAAATGATCACAAACCCTTCAGGGTTGGTGAATGATGCACATGGTGGGTTCTTCAGCCTCATTTATCAGAGGCCTTTTTCAGGATGTTTATAGAAATATGAAAGAAAAGCCGTATATTGTTTTGTTTTTCTAGCACCAACATTCCATGACCTGCATGTACTCCGTCCGTTTCTGAGTCTTGTTTTCTTATATCAAGTTGCTGTGATTGTTGATCCTTCTTGCCACTGTCCATGACAATGCGATAATATTTATTTTGGTGATGTTTGATGCAATCTGTGATATTGTAAGCTACGTTAACATAAGTCTATATTCTATGTTATTTATTGTTTTACGTAATGCTACGAGATTATATAAATAACCATTACATTCTAACACGTGGCACAGTTGAGTGCCCGTTATGGTTATGGTGATTAACTTTGCATGTCTATTTAATATCTTTCCACGCAGGGCATATCATGCATTGTTGTATTTATTAATAACGCACAATACAAACATTTATTCGGTCTGATATGCACTTATGTAAAGTCTTGTAATGATACAATGTGTATCTAATTCACCAATGTTTAAGTTCTAAAACGGTTTCAACAGCACGTTTAAAGATGCTGCAATTGCAGATTAAAATATGAATGATTTGATGCAAAAACTTATAACAAGAAGTTCTTTATGGTCTGTTTTTGGTGGACCTATTTAAGGTAATCTTATCATATCATAATAATAATCATATCATAATTGTTTTGTAGATCTCCATAATATTGCGATAATATTGAATGTGTTTTAAAAAGTGTATCACATTTATTTTAATAAATGTATTGTGTAAGACATTATTTTAACTATCGAAGTGTATACGGTGTATAAACAAGATTGTGTATTTCAACACATAAACTATATATAACATTTCATATTTGGTGTTTGTTTTGTACATTAGAAACGTCCTACAGCCATCAATAAAGTACCCCATTATTATGTTATTAGGCTTGCGCCATAGATAATCCGACAATTATGTATTGCTCAAAGAAAGAAACACATCGTAGGCCCCAGTGAAAAAGTGTTAATGACAAACGAAACCAGAGAAGATTGTTAATTGTGTGCATGAATAATAGAGTTATACAAATATTTATATACATGGTTCAACCAAGGACCACGGAACAACGAATCCGTGGTTCAACCAACGATTCTGTGTTTCAGCCAACCAATCCGTGGTTGAACAAGAACCACGAAGCAGCCATTCTGGCGTTGAAGTAAGAACCACAGAATAATTAATTTGTAGTTGAAGCAACGCATGGAATAACCTAATCTGTTGTTGAAGCAGCAACCATGGAGAAGCAATCTATGGTTTAAGCAAGAACAGTGGAGCAGACAATCTGGTTGAAGAAGAACCAATATGTGATTGAGGCAAGAACCACAGAGCAGCCAATATATGGTTGAAGTAAGAACCAATATGTAGGAGTCTCAAATCCGTGGTTCAAACAAGAATCACGTATCAACCAAACCGTGGTTCAATCAAGAACCACAAACAACCAATATGTGGTTCAAGCAAGAACCACTGAACTGCCTGCTTCAAGAACTACTTGGTTAGACAGACATTGTTTATTTTGATCATCATGATCATAAAAAGAATCTCATGTAATATAAGGTCAGAGAGACTCCCATTAAGACAATTATACATCGTTATCATGAGAGCCACTTTACTAAAGTCATATAATTATTATATGAATATCATGTTTGTGTAAGTCTTGAAAACAAGCAACGCCCATCCTACACTCGGACAATGCGGTTCTTCCACGGCCTACACTCGAGCCTAACCACCCAGACTACAATAGAGCATTAGCAGCGGTGGCTTGTGATCATTATTTCAATAATTATGGGTGACGCGTCGTGACAGTCCTTCAACGCCGTCGTATATTAGCGTGAATAGTTTAGTCGTAGATTACAATGATAGATATAACCTGTTTGTACACAATTGCGACTCGAAGATATTCAGTTGCAATGATAATAACAGTGTATGTGTGTCTAGTAGACTGATACACCGACACAGGAGCTGGACCAGCTGAATAGCACAGGCCAACAATTGTGTGGTGACGAATCAAAGTTGTGTTGGCAATTATTCTTAATTCAAAGCAGTAATTGGAATCAACGTGGTCGTGATGTTTGCCTGTAGGCTGTAACGCATTCATGCCGGTGTCACACAGCACAACATATATGTCTAAAAATACGCACACCCCCGTGTGACAGACATATATGCAACTAGGAGCGGCGGCTAATTAGAGGCACGACAGTAATTGCTACAACGTATAACGCTACAGCAGCACAAACAACAATCTGTACAAAACTAACACATTTGCAGCAACACCAATGGCGAGACATACTTGGTGGCGACAACAATATCAACAACAACAACAACGTGTATATAAAATGAGAAAGCGACCAACTACTGCTCGACTACATAAAACTCGAGGACTTGGAATGTTATATTCTCCCTTCAACAAACCAATTCATGTCAATGTGACCATCCCATCTCTTGTGTACATATTCAGCCACTCAACAAAGTTTTACAAAGTGTTTTAAATAAATAATATTGCGCAAGCACACTTGCACAAAATTGCCCCTTTTGGTAGTTCCAATGCACTAAAACACTAGAGCACAAACAAAATGTAGCCACGACATCTCTTAACGTGTTAGCACGCCTCCTTGGACTAGACTGAATAAAATAATTTGTACTTACACCAAAACAAAAACATGGCGTTACTGCATTAACAGTAGGCTTTAATGTATACAATCGCCATCAAGGTACAGATTGGATAGTAAAACTGGTGATCACTTCCAGCGGACCTCCGCTCCAGTTGTTCAACAAAATGTCTCTCCTCGTCGTGTTTTTTTAATACAAAATCAGCCGCGCATGACCGGCGCGGAGCAGTATTGATCAACTGCATTGTCACGCTTCACTGGTGTCGCCACGAATACAACAGACGGCGTTGGTCCTGCGTCGCAGCGTGCTCTCGCGAGGGGACGGGACAACGAAGGGAACAGGGTAAGAAACGTACGACATTTACAACTTTGACGAAGGTATGAATGTTGAATTGTTACTGACGGTAGGAGGCAACAATAACGATATTAATGTAAATCATAATGCAGCTTTTATTTCCGTAATAGTAGTTGATGTTGTATATAATTGGCATTATGTACAACATTATAATCTATGCAACTTGATGGCACGTAGACAACTACCTACAGGAGTACGGTGCAGCCAAATCGCACTACTAATGAAATACTGCTAAAATATAGACTACACATTCTGTAATGGGTGTTCACGCAAACCGTAGTTGTTGGTAAATGGGGAAGGGATCGGGTTCATGACTTGTTTGTGTCTGGGACACGTACAACGAAGGCGATTAGTAAACTACACCATAGATTAACTCTCAATCCAACAATAATTTTTTTTTCTCATCTACGTCAAACAAAGTTTGCATGATACAGTGATCTAAGTCCCACCCAAACTGACGACGGTCGAGCTGTCCGCAACACCGACTAAACGAAACTGGGTTCCCTTCGTATAAGTTGTAATTGGCCGCTCCTTTTTGGACACATACGAAAACAATAATAATAATGCCAACAGGTAAATGACTAGAGGAAAGTTTGTTTACGCATTCAGTATTGTTTAAATAACAAAGAATTATAATGCGTAATGACCTTACATAACAACTGACACCAGATCAATTAACCAAATGCCGCTAACGTATCAATGCCATAATTGAAATCATGTGAAGTGATAAGGACACTTCACATCCATCGATAGAGCGACACGCATCAATAGAAGCGAAGACGGATTCTAAATGTGAATTGTCTTGTATATAAAACTAGACATAGCAGTTGATTTAATTGTTTCAGTTACCGTCGACTAAACTCTTTTGTAACATTTTATATGTGTAATACAAACACATAACAAGTAATGGTATTGCACCCTTGTCGATGTGTATTGTCTTATTGTGCAGGTGTTCTACTCGCATAATGTATTCTAATAACCGAGCATTTTTTTTGTAAAATTATATTATCTGCAATTATGTGGTTTATGTTTCTTGGACTATAAGTTGCTTATAATGTTACACTTTTAAACTTGTCCGAGATATATACCTTTGACGTTGGTGTACTATAATAGTCTTCTTGATGCCTACACAGTACACAACTTAATCATTAATGTTATGTTGACGTCATCGGCTGCCTTCTTATGGCCATTCAGAATTACAGATACCAATTGTAGATAGCAGCATTTATGCACCGCGGCTCCAAGCTATTTAATTACAGACATCATTGTTGTTATTATTATTTTCTAAACGCTGCTACTAGCTGAGAAAATTGGTTCTTTGATTGGTCTCAACAGGACCTTCTCGGTACAGTCGTGCACCAACTGAATGACAGGTGTCAATCAAAGCGTCACTAACGACCAGGGCGTTGTCGATTAACATTGATACATAAATGTAGGTCTAGTCTTTGTAATTGACTCGGCCGACACATGCATATGCGTCTTTCGGACTGATACAATAACACCAAATAAGTTTGTTTAAGGATATGTAAATTACACATATATTGTTTGACCGCAAATGGTAAATGAAATCCTATAAAACGTTTCCTTAAAGTGGTGGAGTGACAAAGGTTTCCGCCTCCCATTTCCCACCTATTTGGGTGCCAGTACCCCACCTCAACTATTTGTGCCAATCCACCCACACACGAACCAGCTATTCCCCTTTCCACAACGCCGTCATCACTAAACAGACAAATGAAGTATTCTGACCTTGACCCAGGCCTCTCGTCCACTCAACCGCTTACTGCTTTCTTTGTGGGACATGGTGGTATAGGGCATCGGACTCTCATTCGTATCCTCTTGCTGTTGTTTCGAACCCTGAGCAAGTTCGTTCACTCCACGTTGATCCATTACAGACTGTGGAAGATATTTGTGTACGAATATTCGCGTAATAATTGCAGTGTACTCAGAAAAATCGAAATTGTGTTCGATTGAACTGGTCTGCCAGGGAGTGAAGTGTCAAGCGATCTGAACAGTTCTGAGGACTGGGTACCGCGCATTGTAATAACTTATCTATACATTTAAACTAAAACATGTCACATTTTTCAGCAGGTTAGAGCAGTCTGTAATTAATGTAATTACAAATAATTACAAAACACAACACAGAACGGGATTCGTGTGAATGATGTAGGAAACAGCATGTTTCACATCGGCTCACGTGTACGTGTTATGTCTGCCTGCCCAGCTTAGCGTCTTCACAATGGTTTAGTGCACGCGCTATGATTATGCAATCAACGTGTTTGTATGTGTGTGTGTGTGTGTGCTCGCGCGCGCGTGCGTGCGTGCGTGCGTGTGTGAAGTTTCTAGATGCTGCTATCATGCTTTACATTCTCCAGTGGGTCTTCACAATGGTTCAATACACACGTTATCATTATGCAATTAACGTTACAGTCAATCAACATTAACCGAATTTTGACATCTGCATAGGCGGATCCAAGGGGGACTGGAGGGCACGTGCCCCCTCGACCTTAGAAATGTTGCGTGCCCGCAGACCTTTTATAATGGGCCCATGCGACCGTGCCCGGCCCCCTAAATGTGATATCCGTTCAGGTTATAATGCTAAAGTTAGCAACATTATTTTGAACAATCCCCCCCCCCGTCTTCCGATGTTAACAGTTTTGTTTTTGTTTTTTTATTATAAAGCATTTATAGAGCGCCGTGTGTCCGGATAACAAATCTGCTCAAAGGCGCTGACAATCGTAGAGTACACGTAAAATACATTAAATGACCTAAAACACATTAAATAGAAATATTAAATAGAAAGGTAAAAGCAAATGATTTAAAAGTAGCATATAAAATTTCGTCAAATGTCAGTTAGATAAACCTGAATAAAAAAATATATATATATATTTACAAATGTATATATTATACATAAGTTAAATGAATTAGCCGTTTAAATACATAAAATAAATAACGTGCATAAACAAAATATAATATGCTAATAAAAAAATAAAAATAACTGCAACCTAAGTATATAACCGAATGTCAACATTGCACAAATGTCACTGATGCGGACTGCAAAGTTCTTTGAAGGCCTGTCGAAATAAATGTGTCTTTAAGAGTGATTTGAAGGTGGCAATGCAGTTTGCATGCCTGACTGCATGAGGCAGGGCATTCCATAGGATTGGGCCAGCCACCGAGAAGGAACGACGGCCATAATGTTGAAAGTGATATCTCGGAACAGTCAACAGACCTTGTTCGGCCGATCTAAGTGATCTGGTCGGCGTGTAGGATGTCACGAGCGATGAAATGTACGCAGGGCCGAGATGGTGCACTACACGATATACCAGCAGTAACAGCTTGAATTCGATCCGCTGGCGTACAGGCAACCAGTGCAGACGGTACAGAACAGGTGTTATGTGTTCTCGTCTCCTTGTCCCGGTAATGAGACGTGCTGCGGAATTCTGTACCATCTGCAGCTTTCGCAAGTGCGTCTCCGGCAGACCATATAACACTGCGTTGCCGTAATCAATACGTGACATGACTAAGGCGTTCACAATGGCTCTGCAGGCATTGGTGGTAAGGCATTTCCTAATCAACGCGATGCTTCGGAGGTGACAATATGCCACCAAACACGACGCACTTGATTCGTCATCGACATAGTGTTGCCGAGTAAAACGCCGATGTCGCGGATAACCGGCTTCGGCGAAACAGCACAGCCACATACATCAATGACTTGGTCAACAGGCGGGTGAACAAGTTTCCGATTGTTCACTGCAGATATGACGATCACCTCTGTTTTGTTATCGTTAAGCAGGAGATTATGGAAAGACATCCACGCTTTCACATCGGTGGTACAACGAGATATTCGATCGGTGGCCATTGTAAGTGGCTGGTCACGGGGAAAGTCCACATATAATTGCGTATCATCAGCGTACATATGATAGCGCAGTTGATGATGTTCAAACACATGGTTGAGTCAAAGGCAGTAGGTCGTGAACAGAAGAGGTCCGAGCACGCTACCCTGAGGCTATAATTATATAGGCTAATTCACATCATTTACACATTGTATATATATATGTATTGTATGAATTAGCTAAAAATGTGTTGGCTGAATACAAAGCTCTTTTACAAACTCATACCTGCCTTGTTACTTAACAGCAAAACTAGTCACGATTCCTAGTCATAACTCCATTACATTACCAAGGAGCCTTGTCCCATATAAATATATATATATATATATATATATATATATATATATATATATATATATATATATATATATATATATATGTAGTCATTATCTGATGTTGGATCATTGTAAACGCATCTCCTCCGAAACGTCGAGGTCCACTCGTCCCTTTTTAAGTTCATTTGCTTTCTTTGATTTTACCAATTGGCGGTATATGAAATATAAAACACGTAAGTAAATAACTGTAAATATTTCTTAAATTTTAAGAAATATTTACAGTTATTTACTTACGTGTTTTATTATGTTTATATGCAACACTTTTCTAGGGGGCTTTTTTCATCTGAGACGGTTGAGCGATGACACACTCTCCTCCAAATGACGCCAATGTGAACGAGGTTACAATCAAAATGTTGTAGGCCTAAGGGTGATAACAGCGGTGGGTGTAAACTAGTAGGCTACTAGCTTACATCCACCTATGGGCCATCAAACATAAACCTCTAGTACATTTACAGTGCATAACCTTTCTGTATTTCGGCTTACAACTGATGTTTAATTGCAGATCTTTGTAATGTTTCCCATGTGTGAGATCGTATGGTTCCAATTAAGACGCAGAACAATATACACATTTTTATTTGCTGCCAATATTGAACATAATTATTATTAACCAGCTAATTCTTTACCAAATCGCTCAATGTAAAGTGCAAAGAAATGGTAAAACCAAAAAGACCAAATGTTCTTGTTTATTCTGCGCCTGCACAAACAAACATAAACTACGCGCACCACAACCACGTGTCATCATATACATTCAGTAGCCCTACAATTGCATTACAGTGTGCACTATTATGTGTGCACGAGATTGTCGGGCTAAAATTTGAATACACGTTACTAAAGTAGTTGTCTGACTTTTGCCAGCATATTCTAACGTCAGTTTTATTGAATGCCTAGTCGTGCTAAATAAACAACACCCATCTCTAAACGTATTGCGCAACTAAACAAATAAACACGGAGATCCCACGTGAACACAACATATCCCCACAGGCGACGTCCTAAGTGGCTACTGGGAAGACACCAAGGCAAGGCAATCTACCACCATGACGGCCGTGCCAAGTCGACGGGCGCGCCAAGCCAGCGGGTCGTCGATGTACTTGCGGCGAAAGACACACGTTGTACGAGACCGCTTCGTGGACGGGACGGGCATCAGCAGATATGCGCTGGAGAAGGCTCAACTCCGAGGTCTCGTGCTCGCTATGGAGGACACGGACAACGAACTGGATGATATTGAGAGGGCGCGGCAGGCGAAGATCATCAGAGGCATGGCCTTACCACTGAAAGACAAACGCAAACTCAGGTGTGGTTCTCTTGATGCAATTGTTTCGTTGTCATACATACCTCGCTGGTAACATTTCTCTTATTGACATACATTCATAGGCGTAGTTAGTAAACGTGATTTTACTGGTACTTAAATCGACCTTGTTGTTTTATATTTTTGTATAGTATACAGCCCGCCAAATTGCGTTGAATAAGCCCGAAAAGTTGTTCGAAATGTGAATGTTGCGTCAACATAATGTTCAAATTGTAAACAAAATTCAAAAAGTACACATCCGCTATTGGCTGTATTATGGAGTATTTGTAGTATCGTTTCACCGCAAGTTCTTGGGATTGATCTTTGAATTTGGCTGGTTCCCACATATATAGACAGCAAGTGGGATGTACTTATTCAGCCAGCTTCCTATTATTGCTATTGTAGACAGCAAGTGGGATGTACTGATTCAGCCAGCTTCCTATTGTTGCTATTATAGACGGCAAATGGGATGTACTGATTCAGCCAGCTTCCTATTATTACTATTATAGACAGCAAGTCAGCAAATGGGATGTACTGATTAAGCCAGCGTCCTGTTATTACTAATATAAACAACAAGTGGGATGCACTGATTAAGCCAGTTTCCCATTAATACTATTATAGACAGCAAGTGGGATGTACTGATTAAGCCAGCGTCCTATTATTACTATTATAGACAGCAAGTGGGATGTACTGATTAAGCCAGCGTCCTGTTATTACTAATATAGACAACAAGTGGGATGCACTGATTAAGCCAGTTTCCCATTAATACTATTATAGACAGCAAGTGGGATGTACTGATTAAGCCAGCGTCCTATTATTACTATTATAGACAGCAAGTGGGATGTACTGATTAAGCAAGTTTCCTATTATTACTATTATAGACAGCAAGTGGGATGTACTGATTAAGCAAGTTTCTTATTATTACTATTATAGACAGCAAGTGGGATGTACTGATTAAGCAAGTTTCCTATTATTACTATTATAGACAGCAAGTGGGATGTACTGATTAAGCAAGTTTCCTATTATTACTATTATAGACAACAAGTGGGATGTACTGATTAAGCAAGTTTCCTATTATTACTATTATAGACAGCAAGTGGGATGTACTGATTAAGCAAGTTTCCTATTATTACTATTATAGACAGCAAGTGGGATGTACTGATTAAGCAAGTTTCCTATTATTACTATTATAGACAACAAGTGGGATGTACTGATTAAGCAAGTTTCCTATTATTACTATTATAGACAGCAAGTGGGATGTACTGATTAAGCAAGTTTCCTATTATTACTATTATAGACAGCAAGTGGGATGTACTGATTAAGCAAGTTTCCTATTATTACTATTATAGACAGCAAGTGGGATGTACTGATTAAGCAAGTTTCCTATTATTACTATTATAGACAGCAAGTGGGATGTACTGATTAAGCAAGTTTCCTATTATTACTATTATAGACAACAAGTGGGATGTACTGATTAAGCACGTTTCCTATTATTACCATTATAGACAGCAAGTGGGATGTACTGATTAAGCAAGTTTCCTATTATTACTATTATAGACAGCAATTGGGATGCACTGATTCAGCCAGCTTCCTATTATTACTGCCACGTCAGTCTGAACCTATGCTGTTATAGGGCATATAATTTCTCTTTCACGCTGCCAAATACCTATGCAAACCTACAATATATATTTAAAGTATAGTTCGTTAACACATGTTAGCTAACGTAGATGCTTCTATAATCATAGATAATATTATATATTTAAATTAGAATAGATGCTACTACAATGATACACAATTATGAGGCATTGCAATTAAAACTCATTTGACATTCAGGCTGCAAGATATTGCATAACGCTGGCAAGTACAATTACGCGTGCAATTCTTATTTATATTACTAGGTAGCCTATGTCCCGTAACCTATGCTTGATGATTTTTCAACTTCGTGATTTCTAAGAAGCACGATGTCAACGATATTTGTGAAATCACACATAAAAGACTGCTTGAAGGCAGCCATGTAATTGTCGAATTTTTATGACGTTCAGGGACCGAATCTTCGAAGGGGCGTCGGAAGGACATGGCAGGGGTCGCACAGCTTGCTGCGCTGACACCAAAGTCGTTAGTATTCAACTTGATACCGAAAAATATTAACGTACACACAAACGCACAAATGCACGCAAGCACGCACGCACGTACGGACGCGCGCACACACACGAATGCACACGCACACACGCACACACGCACGCACACGCGCACACGCGCACACGCGCACACACGCACACATACGTACTCACGCACGCACGCACGCACACACACGTATAAGAAATTAGCCTCGTTAATACGGTCACCTCAACTTATGTCCAGTCCAGAGAGTTATCTTGATAGTGAGGTCCCACTGTAATGTGATATGAATCATTAAAACACGTTGTACAATAACTAGATTATTATTCTAGTGTTTACATCTTACTTACACTTGCACAGAGCTGTTTTCACTGTTGGAGAAAAACGAAGAGACAACTAAGTGAAGTGGCAGAGTCCCTATCTCTTTGGACTGACGCCCTCAAGAACATACAAGGTAAACACACAGGGAGTACTGATTTTGTTTACGTTTACAATGTTCCCGATTGCTGATTTATAATCTTAATAATTTAAACATCACGTCTTTGAGTTGTTTTTATACCGAGTCGTCATGCCTCCATCTATGGCGTCAATGCGGAAAGACTGGCCGGCCACTTGCCTCTGAGACATTATGTGGCCTACAGCGAAGCTGTCATGAATATTTTTAAACCGAAGTTTCTATAAAAAATCCGTAATTGTGACTAATCACCAAATAAAATACGAGGGTTACAACACGTGACCACGCATCGTTCCTGTATCGTCCATGCTTTAGGGCTGTACCGTATCGTCGTCATATGTAATTATTGGCAGTTTATAAAACTTTTTATTTATGTAAGTATGAACAATTGTAAGACAATTGAGAAGAAGACAACATCCCAACAAAGAACATATGTAATACGTAAATACGTACTGTGTAGGAAGGAATAGATCAGATCCAAATACATTGTGGTATTTACAGACTGACCACAAATCGCTACTTTTATCGGCAATTTATTTATTGTGTAGAAGGTGTACACAATTGTATATCGCTTGTCCAGTTTCATGCGCGCTCATTCACATTTACACATGCACGCACGCACACACGCGCACACACACACGCATGAACCCACGCACGCATATAACAGTGACATACACACACACACACGCACGCACACACACACACGCACGCACGCACACACACACACACACACACACACACAAACACACACACACACACAAACACACACACAACATACACACACGCGCACACACACACACGCATGAACCCACGCACGCATATAGCAGTGACATACATACACACACACGCACGCACACACACACGCACGCACGCACACACACACACACACACACACACACACAAACACACACACAACATACACACACGCGCACACACACGCGCACATACACACGCACACACACGCTCACGCACACAACACAAGCACACACACACGTACGCACACACACAGCACACGCACAAGCACACACACACACACACGCGCACACACAAACAAGCACACACAAACGTGTGCAACTTATCGTTTGACACATGATTCCCGTTCTCATTGCCTAGGTCTATTCGGCAGTGGAGTGCTCACCTACTTTTCCTTCCTGAAGTGGCTTTTCCTCCTCAACGTCTACATCTTTGTACTCGTCTTCACCTTCATCACCATCCCCCAGCTGACATTCACAAACAAAGACAACAACAACTCTACGACAAATGTGACGACGGGGTCCGCCTTGTGTAAAGAACTGCGCGCGGCCGAATGCAGCAAGCTGTACATTGTGAACACAGAAGGCGTCAGTGTCTCGCAGCCATACGTCGATTTCCTGCAGGGAACGGTAAGCTGGTAACTGGCAATTGTTGCTTCTTCTATTATACCAGGAGAACCACCATCAGGTCGAGTTCTTGGTGCTGTTGTAGATACCGTTTCTGCAATGCACTGCGTATAAATAGTGTGCAATTAAGGAAGTTAATAAAGTTTATCTTCCAGTATACGCACGGTAGGTTATGAGCAGTCCATTATTAATTGAATTAAAGGTTCCGTTGATCGGAGAATTACTTTGAACGGTAACTCTGAGCAGTCAAGGTTCACTCGTTTTGTGCGTGCGTGCATGTTTGTATGCATTTCGTCTCATGCCTCCTAACCATATGATGGATTACCAATACACAGGAACTTAAACACGTTAACAATTTGTTAGCAGAGCAGCCTTCATGTATGTTATTCAGTCTTATGAGTGATTGTGCAGGGTTGGATGGAGAAGACAGTCATGTTCTACGGCGACTACACCGACAAACGGGTGTACGTGTCGACGTCGTCTTACAACTACAACCTGCCGCTCGCCTTCATCTTCACCGTCCTCGTCTATTTCCTTCTCAGTCTCGTCCTCGTCGTCAGAGAGTGAGTCTTCTTGTCCTGTCAAACACGAACACGAGACCCGAGTAATGGCCAGCGAACTAAAGATAATGCGATATCATTGGGATTATGTTTTAAACGACAATGACTGTAATTTGGATATTTCTATTACAGAATAGTAATAAAAGGGATTTATGTTTAATATGACGACAGTAGAACTTAACACCAGCAGAAGTTATACATTAAGTTGCTAGGTTGATACAGCAGCTCAAGTACTATTGGCAACGACAACAGAAACAACAGAGACACGAGAAGCGAGCGAACGCAGAATCAGCACAAGCAGGCATATCAGGACAAGTTCCTGGTTCTTGCTTCCAGTGATCTTGCTGGAGCCGCTGTTGATGGGACTGTTGTTTTTGGTGTTACTGCAATTGCCGTACAAGCGAGAGTAACTGCAGTGGCAGTTAAATCTGTAGCTACAGCTCTGAGCCAGTGACGCGGGAACGAAATCATATTGGGGGGCTGCCGGAGCTTCAGCATCAGGGGGTCTGTTAAAATTATTTTGCCTCCGCGCCGCCTATTACTGGAGGTGGGGCAGAAAACCATGTCTGTTCTCCCATCGTAACCGCTTTTCACGGTCGCCAAAATACACCTTACCATTCTCGTAAAACCTCGTTTTCCAACCGCCAATCGCCACAAAAACAAACATTCATGTTCACATTTACCGGGGGCCAGAACCACATGTCTGCCCCCCAGCGACATTTTAGAGCTCCCCCCGCCTGTTCCCGCACCTAGGCTGTGAGCACATATTGGTGGTGATGTAAAGCACATATTGGCGGTGATGTAAAGCATATATATGCGGTGATGTAAAGCACATATTGACGATGATGTAAAGCACATATTGGCGGTGATGTAAAGCACATATTGGCGGTGAAGTAAAGCTGTCTTTGTTGAGGACGGCGCAAGGAGTCAGAGACAGGATGTTGAACTTGGAGCAATCGCAGTCGCAGATCGGATACCAGATGTTCGTGTGGTGGGACTACGGCCTGTCTGACGAACATAACTCGATTCTCCAACACAACAACATCATCAGAGATATTAAGGTTGGAACCGTAGTTCTTTCTGATAAAATTGCGCAATTTAACGCTCAAATGTCCATAGTAATGACGAGATATGTACACGTTTTTGTATTTGTTGCAATTGCAATGTTGCGACGATTATGAAACGATTCTCGCAGTGCCAGTGTTATTTATCAAAGCATTAGCGAGATTGCCATTCACAGCAGAACAACTCCACATGGCAAGTGAAGATGGTAGCCATAAATGCCTATCATCACATTGGAACTATTCCAGTTCCGCTGATTTGCCGCTGCAACTCATCGTAGTGATATGTGTGTGTGTGTGTGTGTGTGTGTGTGTGTGTGTGTGTGTGTGTGTGTGTGTGTGTGTGTGTGTGTGTGTGTGTATATATATATATGTTAATATATATATATATGTATATACATATATGTATATATATATATGTATGTATGTATGTATGTATATATATATATATATATATATATATATATATATATATATACAGTACTACATCTTTACATAACAGATATGTACACTCCACTCACGTGTGCCGCTCTGTCCACCCAGTGTGATCTGGAGGAGCAACGGAGGGCCGCCAAGCGGAGTCAACGGACGCGCATGCAGAGTGTGGTGCTATGGACGAAACGGGCCTTTATCAACCTAATTGTGATCGCCTTCCTGTGCGGCGCTGGCTATCTCATATATTTCACGACGATCAAGAGTATCGAGGTGAGCTATCATTTCAGGCACTGGGTTGACACCACAGCGATGATCTCCTGGAGAAATATACGTACGTTGACTGACTATGATAAAGCAGCGATGAAACTTTCTTTGCCCATCACAATTCAACTTATTGCACATGTGCACACGCGCATGATTGCTCAAACACTCCCCGTCCCAACGAGGCCTGTCGTAGGGCTGCCAAGTGGTGCAGTAAGGGTGAATCCAAGTTCAAACAAGGTCACCGTCAAATGATGAATTTTCGAAATTGTGTGCTTCCGCAATCGTCTTAATATTACAATGATCGCATATCTACTTTACTTAATAACAAGATAGACAAGTCATATATTTTTGTGACGATTATTGTCTACCCGTCAAACTGAGATACGATATGGATGTGTTACTTGATATGGTACGAGTGGAGCCAATGTCAAACAATTTCACTGTGAAATGATGCCGCGAAAGTCATCAAGTTACAATGACCCCTCATTTCAATGCACGTATCATACACTGTGTGAAAGAACCATTTCTCCCCGTCAAAATGAGATATATGACATGTAGATGTCAGTTGATGGAGTAGGTGAGAAGCGACGATCAAACAGAGTCACCGTCAAGTGATAAATGTTCGAAATAGTGTCATCCCGCAAACGTCATGCAATGCTGTATTCATAAAAGGATACTTTGTTGTGAAGAAAACCAAAAGGCGCTTGAATCAAGTGCCAGCTGATCAGGCAACTGAGCCAATTACTAGCACATGAAGGATTCACAATGGTATCGGCATTACAAAACGCGATCGAGCCAGTTCGCCGAGCCGCCCTGTATTTTTAGTAGCGTCCACGGACATCTACAATATGGGATTGCCGCGTTCACACAGGCATTCTGGTGGATGGTGGGCTGGCATCGTCAGACCCAAAGAGTTGGATCCTGACAGGATCGAGAGTTTGCTACTCACGAGCGAGTGCCATAAAATAGACGACACACATCATATCCAGCCCGTGCAAGTTCCTCATCGTGACCAACTCCATTGACAAGGAGCCGGTTGGTTCTGGACATTTTGCAAGCTCGATATCTTCACATGACTACAAAATGTTGATGTTGAATTCCTATTAGTGAGTGGAAGTTGAGCAGGTTACCATTCGCAGGTTGTGTAAATCTTTCGGATTGTTTCTGGAAGTTCCAAGGGTGTAAGAACTCCAACCGTACCAAGACACTGGACAGCTATACCTTTGGTGTTGAGTTCACACAACCTCCAAATGTGGCTATAGACAGCGGGACTGGGGTAGCTAAAGCTTCATGGCATTCACCATTTCCACTATTCGTCCAGTAGTGATGCCGGTGAATTATTGCTTTAACAGCTTTATGTCAAGTTTGGTAGTGTTTTGTGCATTGTGTACTTGCAAACGCTTATGAACGTTGCTTCCTCGTGTAATATAGCCGCTCCCTGCATGTTATATAGGTAGAATATGTATTACGGACGGATCCCGCTGACTTCGGATTTCTCCGGTGTTGTTCGGATCAGATAATAAACGACGGCCATGTTTCGTTCAGTCTGATAAATGGTGTTTCATTTAAAAGCAGCAATCTTACAATGGCGACGAGAATTAAGCGAACCTGCTAAGCCTACAAGTAAGCAACCGCCTACTGTACCGAATCACCATGGCCGTTCCGATCAATGTGGCCCAACTACCGCCCTTCGATGCACAAAACGAGCCTTCAACAACGGTTGAACGTTGGAAAAAGTGGATACGAAACTTTGACAGGATGGCCAGTGCGTCAGGATGCACCGATGACAAGCAAAAGCGTGATTTGCTGTTACACACCGCGAGCGAAGGCGTACAGGACTTTTATGATACATTCCCCGAAACAGGTACGTCGTCGTTGTTTCAAAAGACAAAAGAACTACTGACGGACTATTTCACGCCTAAATCAAACGTCCCATACAACAGGCACATGTTTCATCGCGCTGAACAGCATGAAGGCGAAACCGTCGGGCAGAGATCAAATAATCGATCGGTGTCGCTCTGATTCTGGCCGCAGGAAAGGATCTCACGCTAAACAGGGCGATCGAGATATCGCAAACGAGAAAATCGTCAGAACGCCAGGCTAAAGACATGGCTCGTGGCACAGCAAACAGTGTATGCTGCATTCAACAGGTCAGCACGCATACAATCCGAAACGCACACTCGTAAACCGGTCAACAGACATTCTAACACTCAGCAACTTCACGATCGATGTACTCGTTGTGGCTTACAGGGCCGTACCAGTGACGGATGCAAGTGCACACGTGATAAAGAGTGTCACAAATGTGGAGTGCATTAACATTTCGCTGTCATGTGCCGAAGAAAACCAAGGCAGCAGTCACAACGCAGCTCACAGACGTCACAAAAGAAACGTGCACAGCCAGTCAATCCAATACGGTACATGGCAGAATCAGCTGCCCATAGCGACAACAGCGAAAACGAGTACGCATTTACTTTGACGCCTCATTCTGGCATGATCACAGCAATCATTGCAGATGGGCCGGGTGACATGATCACTGACTCGGGTGCATCATGAAACATAATCAACTCTACTGTAGCCGTGCAGCTGCGAGAGCGAGGCGAGCAGTTTGAAGCATGCATAATTTCTTCTCGTTCATGGAGATTCGCCTTCACTTCTGGGCAGGGCTACTGCTGAGCAGCTTGTGGCCCTGAGAGTTGGAGTCAACTTTGTGTCCGACCGACAAACAGCAGACAAGGTCATTGCAAAATATCCGGGCATTGCCACGGGTATAGGCAGTCTGAACAATTTCACTGTCAAGCTGCACATTGACACGTCTGTACACCGGTAGCTCGCAAACACAGCCGAGTGTCATTTCATCTGCGAGACAAGGTCACCAAAGAGCTTGAAAAGCTTGAACGTGCAGACGTCATTGAGAAGGTCACAGGACCTTCTGAGTGGGTGTCGCGAATCGTCACGCCACCAAAGCCAAAAAGTCCAGACGAAATACGTATCTGCGTCGACATGAGAGAGGCCAACAAAGCCATCTTACGCACGCGTCATGTGACGCCTATAATCGATGAACTGATTACAGGCATGCAAAGGGCCACAGTATTCAGCAAAATAGACCTTCGGTCTGGCTACCATCAGCTAGTCCTGGACCCTGCATGCCGTTATATAATAACCTTTTCAACACATATGGGGTTGTATCGGTACAAACGACTGAGTTTTGGCATAAACTCGGCGGCCGGAGTATTTCAGCACACCATTCAGACGGTGTTGAACATCATTGTGTTCGGTGCAAGCCAAGAAGATCACGACAGGGCACTGTCAGAGTGTCTCAACAAACTGCACAAGTCCGGGTTAACAGTTAACTTGCCAAAGGGTGAGTTTAACAAAGCGAAGATCTGCTTCTTTGGACATGTGTTCTCGAAGGAAGGAATTTCACCTGACCCACAGAAGGTGAAAGATCTACAAGAAACTGCACAACCGCTGAACCAATCAGAAGTACGCTCATTTCTCGGCATGGCACAGTACAGCGCGAGATTCATTGCAAGATTTGCAATAATCTCGGAGCCTCTTCGAGTCCTCACACGGCAGGACCAGCCATGGGTTTGGGAGAAGTCACAGTCAGACGCGTTTAACGCAATAAAAACGCATTGTCCGAGACGGCAACAAATGCCTACTACGATTCTCACAAACCAACCGAGATACTCGTAGATGCCAGCCCGGTTGGCGTTGCTGCGATACTTACACAAGAATGCAAACCAGTCGTATACGCAAGCCGTGCGCTCTCGGACGTGGAGAGACGCTATTCACAAACAGAGCGTGAGGCATTAGCCGTTGTGTGGGGTTGAGAACACTTCAACATGTACATAGATGGCGCTGCATGCACGATAATCACGGACCATAGGCCCTTGCTGGGCATATGGCAGAAGCCAGACCCGCCGCTACGAGTTGCGGGGTGGACACTGCGTTTACAACATTACAACATTCGTCTAGAATACAGATGTGGTCGTGACAACCCAGCAGACTACCTGTCTAGACATCCAGCAACAAAAGTCTGCCAAGCGCAGCGTATGGCTGAGGACTTCATCAATCAAATTGCTGACAGCTTTACGCCAAATGCCATCACCCTCGACGAAATTAAGGTGCACACCAGACAAGACGCGACCTTAAACAAGGTCATCGAGGTCACCCGCACAAGTCGTTGGCATGACACAGCTAACAAGCTATGAACATAAATTAGCTTGTAATATAAAACATGACAGCAAGAGTTTGTATGCGTATGTTCGAAGCAAACAGAAAATTCAGAATAAGGTCGGTCCTCTAGAAGATAGTGCTGGCAATATAATATCAGAAGGATTCTTAATGGCAGAAGACCTGAACGAGTATTTTAGTTCAGTGTTTACCAGAGAAGACACTAGTTCACTGCCTGTACCAGAGGCTAAGTTCAAGGGGGCAGAATCAGACTATTTAAGACAGTTAATTGTAACCCCAGAAATGGTAGCTAAGAAAATTAGGGCTATGAAGGATAATAAATCACCTGGAGTGGATGGTATTCCACCCAAACTACTATTGGAAATTGTAGAACAAATTAGCATAACGCTTGCAACAGTTTTCAACTTGTCATTAGAAGAGGGAGTGGTTCCTTTAGAATGGAAAGAAGCAAACATTATACCGTTATTTAAAAAAGGTTTGAGAAACAAGTCAAATAATTATAGACCAGTTAGTTTAACATCGGTGATTTGTAAATTATTAGAAAGACTAATTAAAGATCACATGGTGGATTTTCTTGTTAAACATAACTTGATAAACCCATCTCAACATGGGTTTCTAAAAGCGAGGTCATGCTTAACAAATATGTTATGTTTTTTGGAAGATATCACTAAGTGGGTAGATGATGGATCACCAGTAGATATCATATACTTAGATTTTCAGAACGCTTTCGACAAAGTGCCACATCAAAGATTACTGCTTAAACTAAAGGCCCATGGCATAGGAAATGGTATAATTAACTGGATAAAAAAATGGCTGATTGACAGAAGACAACGGGTAGTTGTTGATGGGGAGGCTTCAAACTGGAAATCAGTTTTGAGTGGGGTTCCACAGGGATCAGCACTGGGACCTATATTATTCTTAATATATATAAACGATTTCGACGATGATATAGCTAGCAAGGTGTTGAAATTTGCAGATGATACAAAAGTGTTTAGAAGGATTAAAAGTGATGGAGATAGACAGCATTTACAAGATGATCTTGACAGGTTGATCAAATGGTCTGAAAAGTGGCAAATGTTGTTCAATTTTGGGAAATGTAAATGCCTTCACACAGGACATGGGAACGAATATGTAGAATATACAATGGGGGGAACTGTACTAAGTACTACTGTAAAAGAAAAAGACTTAGGGCTGACAATTAGTGCGGACATGAAGGTTTCAGAGCAGTGTGGAATTGCAGCTTCAAAAGGAAATCAAATCCTTGGATTGGTTAGGCGAAATATAGCATATAAAGAAAAAGAACTAATAATACCGCTGTACAAAACAATAGTTAGGCCTCATTTAGAATATTGTATACAAGCGTGGAGGCCATTCCGCAAGAAGGGCATATATATGTTAGAAAGAGTACAGAGGAGAGCGACTAAAATGATACCAAAACTGAGGGATCTTAGTTATGAAAAACGCAAAAAAAAAGTGGTTTAACAACACTACAGACCAGGAGATTGAGAGAAGATCAGATAGAAGTGTTAAAAATATTGAATGGTTATGAAAATATTGATAGAAATATGTTTTTTTTCAGTTAAGAAAGATAGAAAGACTAGAGGACATGAAGTTACATTAGTAAAGGAGCAGTGTAGATTAGACGTAAGAAAGTTCTCATTTTCACAAAGGACTCTGAATGAATGGAACAGATTATCTGATGATTGTGTTGGTGCTAGTAGTGTGAATATGTTTAAAAATAAAATCGACACATACCTCAGAAGGGCAGGATATATGTAGATAAAAGGGTCGGACTCTCGATAAGCCAAAGGGATTCCTTGTCCACCTGCCATCTAGAGTTAATTCTCTGGATGGCAATCTTGTTAAATCTTGTTAAACAACGATTCAGCTGACATTGCTGCATTCCGGAAGGTGGGGGATGAACTGACAGTGAGAGAGGATGGAGACTTTCTGCTACGAGATGAAGCAGTCGTCATGGGTTGCATTCCGTGTCTTGCAAACTCCAACTGCTGACAGATGGAGCAACTAAACATGACTACTCTACCGCGAGGCCCGTTGATCAATCTGAGCATTGATTTCTGCGGCCCAATACCGACAGGCTCTGCGTCACAGATGAATATTCAAGATATCCAGTCGTTCACGTGACCAGAAGCACCAGTGCAGGGACAGTTATCCCGATCATGGAGTCCATTTTTGTCATGTTCGGATATCCAGAAACGATAATGTCGGACAATCTCACCGACTACTGTTTGGTCGAGAACCGAGAACTATGCTACCTGAGCTGCCAACGCTTCAGAACGTGCACCCAGAAGATGAAGTCGTTCGCTGACAAGACGCTCGTGCAAAAGCGAGAATGAAAGAAAACTGAGACGAGCGTGCACAGGCTTCACATGTGAACCTACAAATGGGAGAGGTTGTGCTTGTACAGCAGCCTAGAGTGAACAAACTCTCTACTCCGTTCGCACCGACACCGCTCATCGTAAGTGCAACGAAAGGACCAATGGTCATCGCCGTATGTGGTGATGGGTCCATGGTGACGCGAAATGTGTCTAAGTTCGGTCGCGTGCGAGGCTTGTCGCCCGATGAAATCGTACGACATCATCCCGAGGACACAGCTGCGGACGACGACCCGCCAACAGATGATAAGTCGTCTGAGACCCGTCACGATGACGAAGAGGTGCTTAAGCCACCTGCTCTGCAAGCTGTCCATCCACAACGAGCTCGAAAGAAGCGACAAGGCTTAATCGAGCAAATCTAGAAATTGGGTGTAGGCGGATCGCTGCCCGTTCTAAATATAGTTAGTTACACGATATAAGGGTGTAGGCGGATCGCTGCCCCTCATATCCGTTATCTAGTTAAGTGTTCAGTTACATAACATGTCATGTTTGTGCGTTCATCTGTTTTCACAACGAACACTTATTAGGAATCGATGTCACAAACTTTATTGCAGTTCAATGTTCCTTTAATTAACTAATGTGACTAAGTAATCAAGGTAGAGAGGGATGTAATATAGCCGCTCCCTGCATGTTATATAGGTAGCCTATGTATTAAGGACGGATCCCGCTGACTTCGGATTTCTCCGGTGTTGTTCGGATCAGATAATAAACGACGGCCATGTTTCGTTCAGTCTGATAAATGGTGTGTTTCATTTAAAAGCAGCAATCTTACACCTCGGTGCGTCATGAAACCATGTAGTTTCTTCAACCAGTCGTTGCTTCACGGTGATGATAATCTTCTTTGTCCTTACCTGTTAGATGAGTTGACTATTGACCACGTCACTTGGAGCAGAGTATTTCTTTGCCATAGGTACTAAAGGCATGTCGATACGCTGTGTGTCAATCCGATTTCTGCTGTAGGCTCCTGCATGGAGTCAGCAACGATATTTGACAAGAAAGCTCCGTCGACAGGGAACAAAAAACAGTGGTTAAAAAGCCTCCACTCTTGCGTCCGTGACCATTTCTCTCACCTGTATGTCAGTATTTCCATATTCACCGTCTGTTACTCTGAACACACCTACAACTCTTTGACAAGCTTCTTTGGGTCATCAGCGTTACGCGTCCATGCTTCATCCGTGGAGGATACCATTAGACCAGTTAAACGTGGTCTCTTCCTCGTCGTCTTCCATATTGAAGAGGGGGGGATCTTGAGTACTGTGACATTCGTAATCGTTCTGACCATGTGACGCAACACGTATCTCTGGCTTGATCGTCCCTTGTAAGGCCGATGATGCCATTATGCATCTTGGTATAAGCTACACATTAATTAAGTTGTCTGATCAGCTGGAATTTTCGTTTCTGCCAGAGAGACTGTTCTTCATCGAGAGGGCATAGGTTGTATGATCGTAGATGGTTAGCCAATGTATAATTCCAGCGAAAGATTCTATACAGCTGCCAATCGTCTCAGCCCTGATGATGTCTAGCATAATCTCCATAGTTTCCACGTATCCTGAAATTTGGTTCCTTCTTGAGATATTGAATTGTCTTGTTCCTCAAAACATCTGACAGTTGGTTGACTGTGTTGCGAGTAGTTCTAATATGTGATTGCCACCTCTCTTCTTCAACATCCTAACTACATTTTTGGCAAACTCTTTGACTTTCACGTCATGTTATTGACCAAGTGCATGTCTATTAATAAATAA